>BSBK01007222.1:320000-520000 GCA_027943335.1 Chamaecyparis obtusa | reverse complement strand
TTGATATACTTTCATGATCTATAATCTAATAAATTAATTTTTCAAGAGAAATCAAGAGCACTTGAGCAATTGGATTCAAGACTTTAAGGCAAGCATCCAAGATCTAGTTTCTCTGATCCATTCAAGTCAATTCCAAGGAAATATTTTTGATTGAATAAATTCTATCTCCCATAATGGCTAAGTAGAGGAATTCTCAATTAATCAAGAATATCATTTCATCTGCATTCATCTCTCCTTCATTACAAGAAATTATCAAGCATATCTACATTGAAGATATAGGAGTGGCATTCATAGATATGTGCATTTGTGAGGGCATCCTTGATTCCTATTCTAAAAATCAAGTTCAACTCCTTGATTCCAATAACATTCAAGTATCTTCATGGGTATGAGTGATTCCAACATCTATCCACGAGGGTTTAAGCAAGGTGAATCAAATATTTACCTTTTTACATACTTTCATTTATACAATTTCCTTTCATTTTCAAGTTGATTCCTAAACAAGGGTTTGACCAAGGTAAAGCCCTTTTACCCAACCTTTTCCCCATTTTTTGTGTGTAGTAATAGGCTACAAATCTATCAAAACTTTTTTGGGAAAATGTTGAATAGTCAAAACTTCCCTAAAAGTTTTGAGTGGAAACCCAGGGTATAGAATGACTTGGTCATTCTATACTTGGGTACAAATTAGCTCAGCCACTATATACCTTCCAAAATAGGGTCAGATTTGACTAGTAGACAAGTTACAGTGTCAGGATCTCAGAATATTTGTTATACGTACTTTTGGGACTCCGTCTATTTTTTATTTAGATCTAAAGTAGATTATTTCCTATTTTATTTAAATATTAATTTTATTCTTTCCTAAACTACATTTGTGTCATTATCATTACCCATTTCAAAATTATAAATTTTGTAAAGGATCGCTACCCCACTTGGTGCTTAATTGACCACTTGAACCTATTGGAACAACTTCCTTCCAAATGTGAAATATTGAAGAGAAGAGGTGATCTACCCCTTTGCATTGCTTCTCTTTTCATACTGAACATGTTGGTGAACCTGACTCGTAACATTTTCATTCTAATTTTGGTGTTAGATTCCCTTTGTGTACTTATAGTTTTGTATGTTTTACATATTAATGAACTTGAATCTTCTTACATAATTTTTATTTGGTTCCTAGATCTCATTTTCTATCCATAACATGCACTACATTGTATGCATTAAATTTGTATATTTGATTTAAGGGTTAGATATGTTTTTAATTAAATTTTGTTTAGTTGATTTTTTTTTGCATATCTCTTTCAAAGTTCATATTTACATTAGATCTATCTATTGTTCATATTCTATTGCATGAGTGTTATTACATGGAGTCCTACTTATAGAATTTTAGTTACGAGAAGCTATAGAATTATGGCTTTCTTTCATCTCGAGTCCTCTTTATTTCCTAGGAATCTTAACAAGACCAACATGCCTACTAATGATATTACTCCTATTATTGAGAATAACTCTTCCCACTCTAGTACTCTAGTTCACAGATGGTTTTACTTGTACTCTAGTTTACTGAATTGTTATATGAAAACTCTTCTTATGCCAAAACCAAATCCCAATTACTAGGTTTATCTCCTAAAAGACATCTTAACAAATTACCCAAACTCCTATTCACAACTTATATTTTTCCATCAGTTTGTGGATGAAATTTAGAACTGAACGTTAAATTTATACCCACTTCCAAAGTGTCTTCCAAAAGTGTCCCACAAACTTACTATCCCAATCAGAAATAATAGCCTTAGGAAACCCATGTAATCTCACAACTCCTCTAAAGAATAGATCATCTATATGAACAACATATGATGTTTACTTACAAGGAATAAAATGTGGCATCTTTGAAAAAAATTCTACCATAACAAATATAGAATCATGACCTCTTTGAGTCTTTAGTAAGCCAAGAAAAAAATCCATGCTAAAGTCTTCTCAAGTTTTACTAGGAATAGGTAAAGGTGTGTATAACCCTATATTCTGACTTCCTTCCTTAGAAACTTGGAAAATTCTACAACTTCTAACAAATTTATTAATATCCCTATACAAATGAGGCCAAAAGTATTTCTCCTTAATCAGACTCACTATTTTATCAATGTCAAAATGTCCTACAAGTCCTCCACTTTGTTTCTCCTTGATTAGGTTTTCCCTCATTGATCCTCTTGGTATACATAATTGAATGCCTTTGAACAACATACCTTCTTGAATGAATTAATCAACCCACTTAATTTGATTATCTGTGATCAGTTCCTTACATCTTTTTCAAGGTTCTACAAAATCAGGGTCAATTTCATACAAACTTTTCAAATCATCAAAACCAAGTACCTCAACTCTCATCTCAATCAATAAAATTCTTCTTCTGCTTAATACATCAGTGACCCTATTTGACAATCCACTTTTATACTTCAACACAAAAGTAAAATTATACAAGTATTCAACCCACTTCATATGTCTCTGATTCAACTTATTATGACTATCCAAATATTGCAATGCTTTATGATCAGTGTACAACACAAATTCCTTAGGCATCAAATAATGTCTCCACTTCTTCAAATCTTGAACAATAGCATAAAATTATTGATCATAGACTTAATACTTCCTCTTAGCATCATTCAATTTCTCATTGTAAAAATAAATAGGTTTACCTTCTTGACTCAATACTCCTCTAATTGTACTTCCACTTGCATCACAATCAAATTGAAATACTTTAGAGAAATCAGGTAAATCTATTATTGGTAATTTAGCTACCTTCTTCTTCAAGGTCTCAAAACTTATTTCAAATTCATTTGTCCACTTGAAATATTCCTTGTCTCCTCTCATTATCTTTGTCATAGCATTACAAATAGAACTAAAATTATTTATGAACTTTTGGTAGAAACTTTCCCATCCATGAAAATATTTTACTTCACTAGCATTCTCAAGAGTAGGCCATTCCAAAATTTATCTAACTTTCTCAGGATCCATCTTCAAACCTTTAGCTGAAATCAGAAAATCCAACAACACTAGATCTATTCCTTCATGAAAGAACATTTATTCAAGTTAATCAACAACTTTTCCTCTTTCAATCTCTGCAATACTTGTCTCAAATGCAACAAATAATCTTCTTTATTATTACTAAATATCAAAATGTCATCCAAGTAAATAATCACAAACTTACCCAATAATTTCTTCAAGACCTCATTCATCAACCTCATAAAAGTACTAGGTACATTAGTCAAATCAAAAGGCATAACCAACCATTCATAAAAATCTTCTCTTGTCTTAAAAGTAGTCTTCCATTTATCTCCTTCTCTAATTCCGATCTAATGATAGCCACTCTTCAAATCAGTCTTGGTAAAGTACTTTTCTCCACTCAAACAATCCATGATATCATCCATCTTAGGAAAGGGAGACCAGTGTTTCACTATGATCTTATTAATATCTCTTGAATCTATACACATCCTCCATTCTCCACTCTTCTTAGGTGTCAACATAGCTGGTACTACACACAGACTCAAACTTTCTCTAATCAAACCCTTCCGCAACAATTTTTTAACCTATCTATTCAATTATTTATTCTCTATAGGTTTTAATCAGTGAGGTTCCTTACTAGGTAAACTAGCTCTCGGTATCATATCCATGCAATAGTTGATGCTTCTAACAGGAGGTAACCCATTAGGTATATTATCTTAAATGATATCCTAAAATTATGTCAACAATTCTTTAACTTCCAAGGGTGAATTATCCCCTATCTTCACAATCGGTCTATTAGGAATCAATTCATAGCACACATCAGTCTTCTTCAAACCCTTTATGAACTATTTTTTCAATCAAAAAAACTCTAACAGTAGTACAATTCTCTTTCTTAAATTCTTCTACCAAAGGTAAAAAACCTTGTTTCTTCCCATTAGCCACAATAGTATACCTATTCAATTGATCATCATGTAAGCTTGTCTATCATACTGCCATGGTCTACCCAACAAGAGGTGTGATGAAGGGTGCTCCCCTTAATACCACAAACACATAACAGAAATAAAAAAATAACAACAATTTGCAAGAACAGAAAATGGGCTTCTTATTATCTCCACAAATGTGGAATTACAAACTTTCAAAATTACAATATGCAAAGCCACATGGGCATTCCCTTACAATTTTTTGTAGGACAAAAGCCTTGAATTATTACCCAGATCTACTACCCAAAACTACTCTGAACTGCCCCGAACTGCCTAAGACAACACTACAACCTTCCTTATATAGGCAATTTCCACCGCCTGAGAAGGTTCCAAAAATTTAGCCCTAAGGGCCGACCAAACTTAGAATTTTTTTATTTTTCATTTTATTACATCATAGTCGTCTCAAAATAACTTTTGAAACCCGAATAGAAATTTTTAAGAAAAATTATTTTTTGCTATTTCAGGTGGCCCAACTTCCAGAGACCTTAAGTCATCACCCGTTGACCTGATTGACTATTATGACCTCATTTCAGAAAGGGCATGAAGTGCTCTACAATTATTGAATCAAGCAAGCTTCATTCAATCGAAGTTTTGACCTCATCTGGGGCCTCTAAAGCCTTCAAAACTGAGTTCAAAGTTTTTGTACCCTATTTCCAATACAAATTTTCAATATCTTCAAGACTAGACTCAATCCGGCAAAGAAACTTTACAGGCAGGCTGATATGACTAAGATGAACCTCCAATTGTGAAACTAGAACATTCTGAGATCATATGACCAACTTACTAAAAATAGCAAGTTTCCATAAATAGCAGCTCGACACAAGATAACCCTTATTGAAAAACAAATAGAAATATTTTTGGGTGATGCAAGATTGCTCTTACACCCAGGATGCTCCTGCATCAAGGTGACAACAATCCATCAACATAATATCACAAAGAACTTCATCGTGATAGTTTCCAATCTTAAATTTCACAAGACATTGTTCACTTACCAAAAGTGCTCATCCTTAATCCAAGCAATTTGATATGGTTTAGGGTGCTTCATCCTTGGTAACTGCAACTTTGTAACCAACTCTTCTAATGACCTTGCAACACTTTCCATAAAATTTACATCTAGTTTTAGATAAACCTTTCCTCAAAGGGTCCTCATTAGTTCCTTCATTCCACAAAGCTCTCTTAATCATCAAGTTTTCAGAACCTTCTAGTCGGTTCATTGAATCGGGTAAATCTTCTTGCACAAATGCATTCCTACTACTTCTACCGACCTTATTACATTCAAATTCCCTATTTCCTTCTTCACCACACTTGAAACAAGTTCCCTTAAACCAAGTTTTGTCTTCTCTTTTATGATATTTACCTCTAGGGTAACTATCCCTTGAATAACCTCCTCTTCCTCAGTATGAACTTTCTCCTTTCCACTCTAATTTACCTTTATCCTAATTTATCTTATCATGATCATATCTTCTACTTTCCCCATAAGATATGAATTTACTCTAGAAAATATACCACCTGTACCTCTTTTCCTCTTCTCATGCCTTTTGATCTTCTTTTATGCCTTTAATGCAAATTGATAGGCTTCTTCAATGTTATTCATCTTGACCAAACTAATTTCATCTTGTATAGAAGTTATCAATCCATTCAGGTATCTTCCAAATCTTTCAACTTCATCATCCATATGTCCAAATTTGATATCCAATTTGTATAATTATTTGGTATATTCCCTTACATTAGTATCCCTTTGTTTCAAATTGTGCAATCTTCTAAACAAACTAACTTGATAATCACCTGGTAAAAATTTTCCCTTCAATTTATTTATCATCATATCCCATACCTTGATCTTTTCCTTTCCTCTTCTATGTCAATCAAGATGCATATGTTCTCACCATAAAGATGCATGTCCTTTCAATTTTGTACCAGAAAACTTCACCTTCTTATCCACTAATGTACCTGTATGCAAATTAGATGTCTAATAACTAGAGATGATAAATTAACTATTGAAAGCCAATAAATCAATCTAATGCAACACAATGAAGAATACAAAGTAACTATAAAATGATGAAACTAAATCAATTACCTTCACCTACCATGCAGCTTGTCTCCATTGTCCTCCTAGCCTTGATTTCTTGAAGAGGTTGAGCTCTCAGATTTCCAAATGAAGTCTTTTCCCAAGATGCTACCAAAGTGTGGAGATTTTATGAAATGAGTGCACAATAGCTTATGCAATCTAATGGATGGAATGAAAATGAAATGATGATAATATGGATTGATTGCTCTTAGAATGCTTGGATGCTTGATTGTTTGATTTCTTGAATGCCTATTACAAAAATACCTATTTGCTCACCAAGGGGAAATGAGGCTCCTTTTATAGATTTTTGGAGGATCTAGGCCTAGGTGGCACAATCCTACGGTTGAGAATGAAAGATGGAAGATCCTAGGGCTAGGATTGACTTGGTTGAAGGAGTTGAGAGAAAGGGGGATGTAGTTGGAATGTGAGAGGGAGAATAGGGATGATGTTCCTCTCACATTGACATGGAGGAGAACAAGGTGGAAGGGAAAGACACATGTCAAGTGTCTCTCAAAGACCCAAGAGAGAAAGAAGGAGAGACCTTTTCCTCATGAGGACTCTTTTTACAAGTGTCCCATGAGTCACCTTTGACCCTTAGAGGTGGCTTGAGAAGCCCCTTAGGAAAAGGGCATGTCTCTTAACTTGGCTTAAGAGAGGACATGTGGTCATAAGACCAAGTCCTATGAAGCCACATAGCCCTTAAGAATAGGACATGTGTGGGTGAGGATAATTACTAATAAATAATTAATAATTATTATTTATTTTAGCCAAAGTGATGTGTCAGGTGACTAGGTAGGTGAGGTGGACTAAGGAACTTAGTCATATTTAGGTGATTGTGTATTTAATTAAATCACTTTAATAAGACTAATCAAAAGACTTAGGATAGAGGAATAGACTATAGTGAATTTACTAAATAAATTGAATAATTTATTTAACAAATATAGGAATAATTATTAATTAAATAATAAATATTTAATTAATTTATCAAGTCAATATTAATTAAATAATAAATATTTAATCAATTAATGAATCCATTTTTAAGTGTATACAGTACCTTCATATTCAAAATATTTCTCCATTTCAAAGATCCAATCCAACAATTCATCTGAATCCAACTTGCCATCATATTCTCAAGGATTCAAATGTGGTTTAGCATTCACACTTGTTAAATCTCTCAGGAACCTTTCTTCACCTTTTTCAAGAATAGGGGCTTATTCTTCTCCTTCTTCTACTTCTTTGACTTCATATTCACTAACATATTCAATAGGTCTTCCTCTTCGTTGGGTTGTCTCAACAGCTTCAAGCCTAGTAGAAATTTGTCTCAACATATCCAACATACCAGGATTAACATCTCTCCTTCCAAGAACCATTTTCACAACCCTCTACAATTGTAGGCTAGACCGCAATCTGCCACCCTACAACCAATTCAACTAGGATTTGCTACCAAAAAAGCCTTTCTTTGATACCGCTTGGTGCAATGCCAAGGTGGTAGAATCCTCAAAGGACATGCTCAACATCGTAGCTAAGAGTAACACAGGGAAGAAGAAACATTGTAGGATAGGAAAATGATGAGAAGGTGCACAAAAGAGGAACCATAAAACTCTAAAGTATGCACAATCAATTCTATCCAAGCATAATAAATTGAGACAAAGAAATGTAAACTATTATCAAAACTCCCTCAATTTGATAATTGTGCTCTTTCTTGCTTCTCGAAAGAGTGGATGTAGCTCCCATGTTGACACAATCAAAGCAAGATGTTTATAATATGACTATAATGATGGTGAGAATATTCAAAAGAACATGGTTTTTTGGAATTGAGAAAATTGATCTCAATTTATAGGAATTGAAGACCAAAATGCAGATTTGGAAATGAGAGTGCAAATTGGAAGATTGTCATAATTATGACAAATTGAATGCACAATTTGGAATGCACAAATCAAGGAAAAAGAGGATGGAAAGGATGGAGGAAAATTAATATGCAATTAGAGGCCAAATTAGTGGATAAAGGGATAGGGAAAGGTGTAGGAAATCATGAAGCATAATTATAGGGATTGGAAGCACACTTAGGGGGAAGGAATTTTTGAATTTAAAAACTCTTTAATTCCCACCGAAAGGAAAAATTAGGAATAAGGAATTAAAAATTCCAAAATGCATTGAAAAGGGAGCAATTAATTAGTATGAAATTAATTAATTGTGGGAGACATAGGATAGGGGGAATTAATCTAATAAATAGATTAATACAAAAGGTATAAACTATGGGTTATCTATCCCAAGAGGATAAATTAGTAAAATGATTGGCCAAATTGATGATGTATGATCAAAAGGAGATTGGTCTTGAATGATTTGATTAGGGTTTGAACAGATCTTGATGATTAAAAATTGATTAGGGATCAATGCAACATCGATGGACTTTGACAATGTGCGCGATTGAAGATGACAGGATAAGATAGCATCGATGAACTTTGACAATGATATTGGGTTGGACTAATGATGATAAAATAGCATTGATGAACTTTGAAAATGATATTGGAATTGAATTGGATTAGGATGATGACAACAAGGCATCGATGAACTTTGACAATGCACTCAATATTGGTTTGATGATGATGATGATGAGGCATCAATAGACTTTGACAATACCTTGGATTGATTTAGGATTGAATTGAATTGATTTAGGAAGGTTTTACATGGTTTAGGATTGATTAGGATCAGTTTAGGAATTATTAGGAATATTTACCAATGATTAGGATCCACTTAGGAAATATTAGGATTGATTAGGATTGATTAGGAACATTTAGGAATGATTAGGATTGGTTTAGAAAAGATTAGGAATTATTAGGATTGAGATGCAGACTTAATCGATTTGGCCAAAGAGATCAAGGTTATGATACAAGATGAGGGAAATGTTAGTAACTAATCAAATGAAGAATTACACATGATAGAAGACATGTTAAAAGGGGACACATAGGTGTGAACTATTTTTAGGTGTCTACATTTTGCCCCTCTTTGAGACAATGTGATTATGAGCATTGGTTCAAAGAAAAATAAAGGATCATGCCCCAGTGGATTGATAGAAGGGAGGCTGGATGTCCCCTCAAAAAATTGGGTGGAGATTGATTCGAGGACAATTTTTTGAAAATAGAATGATTAGAAGGATTGATGGAATGAATGTTAGTAAAAGGTTAAAATTAGACAGAGAAAATTTAATAATGATGAAACCTTGCTTTCATAAGTGCATTTTATGTCATGAGAGCTTTATTTAATATGGCAACAATGGATGTGTCGCACCATGGCATAGAAATCCAAGATGATAATGTGATCCTTTTGCATGAAAACAAACACATAGAAGACAGGGAATGATCTCGTCTTTCCTAACGCATATTAATGAAATGCCCTATAATCTCATGAGATCATCCAACAAGTAGAAGACAAATTAAAAAGAGATAAATCAATAAAAGATAAGACTCACTAAACCAAGCAATCCAACAATCATTCTGATCTATTTGTCAAAATTGATAGTTTTTTGTGTTTTGATAATGGTGATAGTGATGGTGTCTAGTTTCAAGAATGAAGTACCCTGTCTAAGACAGATACCGTCTGGTTGTGAGTATACAACACCCTGTATAAGACAAGTGATAGGTTTGATAAAGGACAAATTGATGTTATTGTTGATTGATAGGACAAGTTTGATTTGATTGATTGCTAACATGATTGGATAGTTTATCTATTAATGCATGATTTCATCAAGCGCAATGTTTAAAAGTCTTCAGATTGTGCCTACTCAAATTTTTATCTTGTCGCAAAGGATAATTTATTGAAAATAGGAAAATTATTATGTACACATTTATTGCAGATTTTTGAAGAATTTGATTTTTTAGGATTTTGAAAAATATTTAATTTTTCTACTTTTTTCTTGTACATTTTGCAATTTTTAGGATTTTTTCAAGACATTATCTAGTTTTTAGGATTTGTTCAGGACTTTATATGATATTTTTTTGAAATTTTCAAGACTTTTTATGCTTTTTACTAATTTTTTTGAGGACATTATGTTCTTTTTACTAATTTGTTAATGACATTTATGTGATTTTTACTTGTTTTTCAGGACACTGTATGATTTTTTAGAGATTTGTTCAGGACATTTTGAAATTTTGTTTGAGTTTTTTTAGGTTCGTATTTGAATTTTTAGGATTTTTTCAGCTTCATATTTGAATTTTTAGGATTTTTTCATGACATTTAGTATTTACATTTGTAAGAATTATTGAATTGCCCCCAGTGTCTAACAAGGTAGGGACATTATGCATTGATGAATGAATTGGTAGATGGATGAAAGCTAAATGGTTGTTGAGTATGTCATTGAAGCTTTATTTGGGTTGTCAAGAACTATCCATAGAATGGGGATAACATGTTTTAAGAAAGCTCAAGGATGGGATTGGATATGATAGGAGATGGAAAGTGATGCATAGGATTGGACATGTCAAGAGGTTTTTTTTTTAAAATATGTTTCAATTTAAGTCCTTATTTTATGTCAAGACCAAGATAGGAACTTGGATAACAAAAATGATAAGATAATGATAAGACAATGATAGGACATGGATGGAATAAGCAAGATCAATAGGAGACCAGGGCAATGGGCTGAAGGATTTGGTAAGTAGGTGATATGGACCAAAGGGATGGGGATAAGATTGGAAAAATGGACCAAAGGGATGTGAGTAACATAAAGAAGATAGACATTTGATGCTTCTAAGAAAATCCTTAACCTTGTCAAGATCAAATTTGGGAAAAAAAAAAGGAAAATGAAATCTTATCGGATAAGGAATATGAGGAAAAAACCATAATGGAGGAGATGATGGGGATAATGGAGGAAATGATAGGAATATAATAGGACATGGAAATATTGACAAAATTTTCCCCAAATATGGAATGCAACAAGTTCATGAATTATAAATAATGCATGTTTGCCAAGTTTTCACTTTTGGATGAAATTATTTCTCTTTATTCTCTTTTTTTTGGTGTTACCAAGATGCCTATTTGCCAAGTTTTCATCAAGACAACTTTTTTCTTTTTTTTTGTTTTTTCACTTTTTTTGTATTTTTGACATTTTTTAGAAGATAATGGACATATAACATGACATGGACAAAGGATTCAAGGGCCTTATTCTTTGGATGGTGCTCTAAAAAGGACATGTAATAATGGGCCATGACTATGATAGTATGCTCAAAGACATTGGTAGGGTAATGACAAAGGGATATGAAATGAATAGTTAGATAGGACAGGATAAGGATTATGAATAGGACTAGATAGGTTGGATGGAAGGTTGGAAAAGAGGTGTTGGATAATGGAGGAAGAGAAAGAAGGCTTTCTTTTTTGTGGATGGAAATGGATGCAAGAACAACATTGGCACACACCTTGAGGGGTGATGGAGTGATTGAGTAAAATGAGATGTTGGACTTGATGGAGGAATGGATGTGGATTTTGTGACAAAAGGACCCAAAATGAGTTTGGAAGATGGAAGGCTTTTAGATGGAGGGATATAAATTTTGGATGTTGACTTTGATTTTCCTTTAGGAATCTGTGCTTCAAGAAGCTTCTTGAGAATCCACATGCATTTTTATTTTTCATTCTTTTGTGGGTCCTTTGATTGAATTGTTTAAAAAAGTGATTTAGGAACCCATAATGCTTTTTACTTTTATTTTTGTTTAATGGGCCTTTGTGGCCTTTTTTATACTTATTTTTCTTTTTCTTTTTGGATCATATTTTTCTTTGATTTCACATTTCAATTAGACTAGACATGTTGATCCTTGAATGCATGTGGATTTCTTGAATTATGAAATTTATGCTTGGCATCCAAATTACTTGTAAAATGAAGGGGATTCATGGATCAATAGGAATTGTATGGAGGCATTTCAGATGGATGGATGGTTTTTGAGGATGTGTGCCTTTGTTGACTTTCATATGGGAAAGGATAAATGGAATTTGAACTAGTGGATGGAGGAATATATAGACCTAAAATGCATGGAATGGTTGAAGGAGGAGGTATATTCTTGGATTTAGGTTTTGAAGGCATACCAACGCCTTGATAGTGAGCTTTAGGACTAAGGTCATGACCTTCAAAATTTTATTTGACATGAAAGGGTTTTAATATACTTTGTTCTTAAATATTGAACTCTTTGACTTGATGATGTTTTTGACCAATGAGAGACTTTCTGGTAGATGTTATTTCATTTTGAGGTGGACATGATATGAAGAAAACAATAGGATCATAAATTTAATTGGAATATATTATAATGTATGAATTCATTGGACACATATGAACAACTTGCACAAAAGTTTTTTCATCATGAGGGGGGTCAAGAGGAATAATGGGATCCTGCAATAGGATAGAAGAAATGATAGGTTCATTTAGTAGGATAGGGTCTTGTGGAGGATTTAGAGGATAAGGGAAAGGACATGAAGGAATGGAGGGATCTTGAGGAGGATAGGAAAATGATGAAAAGATGCACAAAATAGGAACCATCAAACTCTAAAGTATGCACAATCAATTCTATCCAAACACAAAAGAAATTGAGACAGAAATATAAACTATTATCAAAACTCCCTCAATTTGACAATTGTGCTCTTTCTTGCTTATCTAAAGAGTGTATGTCACTCCCATGTTGAAACAATGAAAGAAAGATGTTGATAATATGACTATAATGATGGTGAGAAGATTCGAAAGAAGATGGTTTGTTGGAATTGAGAAAATCGATCTCAATTTATAGGAATTGAAGACCAAAATGCAGATTTTGAAATGAGAGTGCAAATTGGAAGATTGTCATAATTATGACAAATTGAATGAAAAATTTTGAATGCACAAATCAAGGACAAAGTGTAATGAAAGGATTGAGGAAAATTAATAGGCAATTAGAGGCCAAATTAGTGGATAAAGGGATAGGGAAAGGTGTAATAAATCATGAAGCATAATTATAGGGATTGGAAGCACAATTAGGGGGAAGGAATTTTTGAATTTAAAAACTTATTAATTCCCACCAAAAGGAAAAATTAGGAATAAGGAATTAAAAATTCCAAAATTCATGGAAAAAGGAATAATTAATTAATGGTGGGAGACATAGGATAGGGGGAATTAATCTAATAAATAGATTAATACAAAAGGGATAAAATATGGGTTATCTATCCCGAGAGGAAAAATTTGTAAAATGATTGGTCGAATTGATGATGTATGATTGAAAGGAGATTGGTCTTTAATGATTTGATTAGGGTTTGAATGGATCTTGATGATTAAAAATTGATTAGGGATCAACGCACTAATTGATGGACTTTGACAATGTGTGTGATTGAAGATGACAGGATAAGATAGCGTCGATGAACTTTGAAAATGCTATCGGGCTAGATTGATGATGATAAAATAGCATCGATGAACTTTGACAATGCACTTAGGATTGGGTTGATGATGATGATGATAAGGCATCGATGAACTTTGACAATGCCTTGGATTTATTTAGGATGGTTTGACATGGTTTACAATTGATTAGGATCATTTTAGGAATGATTAGGCTTGGTTTAGGAAATATTAGGATTGATTAGGAACATTTAGGAATGATTAGACTCAGTTTAGGAAAGATTAGGAATGATTAGGATCAATTTAGGATCGGAATGCGCACTTAATCAATTTGGCCAAAGAGATCAAGGTTATGATACAAGATGAGGGAAATGTTAGTAACTGATCAAATAAAGAATGACACATGATAGAAGACATGTTAAAAGGGGACACATAGTTGTGAACCATTTTTAGGTGTCTACAAACACAAAAGTAAAGAGAGAATGCATGATCAAATATATTTATTCAGAGATCAAACAACATACATGTTGGGTTGTCATGCCTTCTTAGTTACAGTTGTATACAATGAAATGAATCTTAGATCTAATCATGATCTATCAAAGTCTCAGATCTAGATTCCTCTAACCCAATAGCACTCTCCTCCCAAGATACATCGAGATATTACATATAGGACACACCTGTAAAGGTCATCCAAGATAAAATTACATTCCCCAAGAAGGAAACATGTACAACAAATAGGTCCAACCCAAAAGGAATCAAACATCCATGAAAAGTAAATAACAAGGTGTGTGATCATAGAAAATGATCCATGAGATATCCATGAGCCACACGCTATGATCCCAATGATCAAAAGCCAAAGGTCAATGAATAGACATCAAATCTCTAAATAGGTCCAAGAAAGAAACAAACACATTAACCAAGGATAGGAAATGGATCATATCTCGAACATCCACAAACAATAGGAGATGTGATCATAGGAAGATAATCCTAGATAGGTCTTTAATAAGACTTTAAAACTACACACGCTATCTCGAACAAATAAAAATTAGTCAGCATAATCTCTCCAACTGATAAAGAAGAATAAAATAACAAATAACTATTTTTGGTTGACGTAAGATTTCTATGAACCCAAGATTATCCTACATCAAGACGAGACCTTAAGAGTTCTTCTCATACTAGTTCAAAAGCTTTCCCATGATTTTGAAAAATTTGAGAAATGGTGAGGACAAGAAAACTCTAATACCAAGTTTATCTTAGTAGTAGAAGGTTTGAGGAAGATAATTCATAATGATGAACATGGTGTTAAAATATTGTGTAGCATCTCTCATCTTATTGATAAAAATGTCAATCCTATTAGAGATTATTCCAAATAATTAGGTGGCATTCCACCTACCACTAGTATTAAGACCTTCATTCCTATTCCTACCTCAATACCTAGTGAATCTACTTATGCTCCACCTATCATAGCTACTTCCATTAAAAACACCAATCCTACACATTTTAGCATTCCTAATCCTAGTGTTTTTCCTTCAAGTGATCCATATGTTTCCTTACCTTCATCTATTCCCACTTATAATAGTGCTCATTTTTAATATTCTATTGTTCCTTCCATTTCCCATAATGGTCCAAATATTTCACACATCTCCTACCACTCTTTCTACTAAATCTACTATCAATAGTTTGGCTCAAACCATTTCATCTTTGCAACAACAAATTACCTCTATGATCAATCCAAGTTTAATATTCCTACTTGTGACATTGCTAATCCTTTTTCCTTAGACATCATATGTTTCATCATTCCTCAATACATGGAAATTCCTCATTTAGAGACTTATAATGGTAAGGGTGATTATTTAACTCTTTTTCAAATGTTTAAAACATTGTGTAGTGATTTCTCTCATGATCATAGTTTCATGGCTAAACTATTTACTAGAACCTTTTGAGATAAAGCCTTGCAATGGTATTTTTATTTTCCTCCTTATTCAATTGATTCCTTTCAAAAACATGGTAATGCTTTCATCCAAAAATTTAAAACAATATTGGTCCTAAGATTTCTTTGACTAGTTTGATGCATTGTAAACAAGTTGTTAAAGAAAAAGTGACTGATTTCATTGGTAGATTTAAGCATTTTCATGCTCAAATTTCTTATCTTGTTCCTATTGTTGGTATACAATATATTTTAATTTATAACTTGCAAAAACACATAATTAATAAGTTATTGTTGTTTGAATTATCCTCTCTTACTCAATTGTGTGTTGTGCTTCATAATTATTAGCTTCAAGTGAGTCAATTTGAGAGCACTCCTCCAATGGCTCCAGTTGATAAAAAATGATACCGCATTTTAGTCTGATTAAAAAGTCTAGAAACCTAAGAGCTTCATCAAAATCAATAATTCATCAAACTATGTGTATGATCAAGTGGCACAGGCATCCAAAGGCATGGCTCCTTTGTTATTTGTTTTTAGACCTCATAATTTTACATCTCTTTCTGAATCTTTTCATAATGTGATGTTGAAGTTGATTAATTCTAATGTGATACAACTTCCTCCCATTAAAATAATTGACAAATCCAAACCTTTTCCTAAATCCTTTGATCACAAATATTTTTATCAATACCATCATCAACCTATCCATAATAATGAGAAGTGTTTCTATTTGAAATATGTTATTGAATACCTCATTGATTCTAATGACATATCTATTGAGGATGTTAATGATCAAGGAAACAAATTTTTAGCACTTCCCAACCAAAAATTGTAAGCTTATACCAATATGTTATCTTCTCATTTGTCCACTACCATTGAGTCTACTCAGTATTTACCTTGTTCTTCCACCCATGCTAATGACTATGGTGTTCAGTGTACTGATTCCAACTATTTTGTCAACCTTATTGGTCAATTATAACCTAAACTTAAACCTACACCTAACCTTTTCATTACATTTGATCCTAAAGAGATGAGTAAAGAACTTGATGGTCCTCTTTACATTGTAGAAAAGGATAATGGTCTTCTTTCTCTTGGTGTCCTTATAGATCCTACTTGTATGGTGAATGTTATAATTGAATAACATCTTTACACTAGATAATTTCAAAGATATTTCTATGATAATCTAATGTAATGATTCAAACTTTCAATGGTTTCACCTATCCTATACATGGTTCCATTACTTCTCTCATATAAGTTGGTTGTAAAACTCTAGATGTCACCTTTAGTGTCATTCCAACTTCTGATTACTTTCAAGTTATACTTTCTCTTCCCTGGCTCACCTCCATTAAATTTGTATCCTCTCATATTCACAAGTGTTTGAAATTTCCCCATGAAAGAGAGATAATCACAATTAATCATAGTCTCTATCAACCTTTTCATCCTCAAGGGAACTTTTGCCTTGACTTATTTTGGCCTTCTATGCCTCAACCAATTCAACCTCTCAACTTGATCATATTTTTCGATCCTATTATAAATTCAAATTCTAAAATATTTGATCTTAGAGATCCTAATAATGTTCCATCTCCTTTCCCTAGACCTAGATTTATTCTTGCACCTTCCACACCTCCTCTATACACTTTTTTTCTACCTCCTATATCCTATGAACATTCTTCCAATGTTATCTATCAAGATAGTGTGGTTTCTTCCATTCTTCCTCCTAAATTAGAAAAGGACCCGATGTTGATTGATCCTAAACCAAACCAAATATCAAGAAAAACCAAACATAACTATTGTGCTCATGACTGCCATTGTAAACATTGGGCTAAAGCCCGTGATAATTCTTCCCAAAATATTTATTCCCGTAAGACACTTTTTGATGCTTTGATTCCCTTTGACCAACTTATGCATAGCCCAAGGGAGGAAGTTAATTTTAAAAATATGAAACTGAACAAACATGATAATTCTATCTGTATCTTAGATCCTATTACAATTAATTTGGATGAATAATATATTCTTGATGATGATGTTTTCAATGTTTCTCATGAAAATTATGATATTAATACTAGTGATTCTAATGATATGTATGAGCTTGTTGATGTTAATCATGATTTACTAGATATGTTTGCAAAACAATTATCTCTTAATCCCAGTGAAAAACAAAGTGACCCATCTTTGCAGCATGGTTCTTTTTTGGAACTATCTATTGTTCCATCTATCATTTTTATGTT
This sequence comes from Chamaecyparis obtusa, assembly GCA_027943335.1. Lineage (NCBI taxonomy): Eukaryota > Viridiplantae > Streptophyta > Pinopsida > Cupressales > Cupressaceae > Chamaecyparis > Chamaecyparis obtusa. The sequence goes on along the minus strand of BSBK01007222.1, from coordinate 502,488 downwards.
TCTCATCTTACATGTTTACCACCTAATATGCTTGAATATCTCCTCTTGTGTGGTGGATTCTTTGTGTTTTCTTCTTGTAATGTACTTCCTTGTGATGTGTTACTTGTTGTACATTTTATTTATATTTCTTTAGATGACCCTTTTTGCTCCATTGGTGCAAGGTGATAAAGAAATCAATATGTTATGGCATTCCTCTATTTGTATCTCATTTCTTCTATATGTTGTTACATATTATTTCGTGCATGTGCCAAAAAATTTAAATATTCCTTTGTATTGTCTAATTGGGGATGATGCAAAATGGTAGCTACCTATTCTTTTTGGTCTCTATGATTTCATCCCAAAAATAATCTTCTTTGTAACTATTACATGACATTCTTCTATTGTTCTTGTAGTTCTACTACCTTTGGGGAATGATGATAGTTCATGTTGATATAATTTAGATATACATAAGTTATTATATGATCATATTGATCCCTAAGTTAGTAGATCCCTATTTTTTCTCTCTTTTTTCATGTGTTCATTTCCCTTAGTCTATCCTTTCTTAGGGGCATCTCATAGTGGAAACATCTCTTGTGGGTGCATGTATGCTCTGTTAAATCCATTGATTTTGTTAAAGTATTTGCAATTACTTTAATGGGGAGGAATACACTCCACTCCTTATTTAACATTTTTCACACACACAATGATTTAAGGTGACCTCTTATGTAGATGGCTAAGGAGAAAATGTTTTCGTTACATTCATATTTTCAATATCATGCCCCTATGTATTATTCAGTGAGTCCCTTAAAAGAGACAATGCTTTCCTTAAGGATTGTTCCTCCTTTTCTTGATCCCTTTGGAGATAATGTTTTCCTTAGGATTGATCACCTTTCAAGATCCCTTAATGGAGATATTTTTTTCCTTAAGGATTGATCCCTTTGTTTGATGGGTTGACTAGCATAACATAGCTTGCTAGACTATCAATGCCATCTTTTGTACTAGTTCTTTTTCTTTGCATGATCTATAGTAAGACAATACCTTACTAGTTTGATGGTCACGCCTCTTTCTCTCTCTTCTATCTATCTTTCAAGAAATGCCTCTTTTATCTTGGTCTTGGATTTTATGAGGATTCAAGTCACTTGGGGGCTTGAAGTTTATTTATCTCCTTGACCTTGATAAGATCATTTTTATGCATTGATCTACTTTACCATTAGCATGGATTTGTCTCATACTCCTGATAAAGTGGGGGCTAAATGTACCATACTAAAAATTTAGCACCCATAATTGGATACTCTATTAGGCCCCATTTTGTTTATTTTGAGGTCTAATATTCGTTATGCTTGATCTTGGCAACCTGATTCCTCTTTTCCTTCTTCTTTTCTACCATCTCAGCACCTAGTTCAACTATGGGATCAAATATCTAGGTATAGAACGACTCAATTTTTATGTACCTAGGTATATAATGTCTTAGTCATTCTTTACCCAGGTATAGAATGTCTCAATCATTCTATACCCAATGTTTTTGGACCAAATTTGTCCTAGAGCCTTATGTCAGGGCGTTATTGGGAAAATAGATCTCATGGTTGGCCTAGATTATTTTTGAATCCCAGAATAATGAAAGAAGTATATCAACACTCTATCTCTCATAATTTTGATATACTTTTAGGATCTATAATTTATGTAATCAAGTTTTCAATATCAAAGGAGAGGTGATCTACCCCTTCGCATTATTTCTCTTTTAATATTGGACAATAAGATTGGTTGAATGATTGAGTTCTTCTTCTTATAAGATTAAAATTATAGATCCAATTATTTATAAATTTATCATTGTAAGTTCTCTTTGAAGTTTGATTAGATTTTCAAATAATCAGATTTAACAAGAGAAACTAACCTCGACTAGACCAATTGGTTGATTGGAAACTTACAACCACTAAATTGACCCTACAAATCTAGGTTAACCAAACAAACCTTGTAGGTTTACTTATTTTATGGCTATTAGAAAATATGGTAACTTTGACCTCTCTTCATATTTGTGCCCCTCTCCCTAATGATACTCTCCCTCCATTTTCTAAAGGTGATACAATCACCTACATCCACTTAGACACACAAAGGTAGTTAGAATTAATATTCTTTCCATACCAAGTATCTATATAGAAAAACATTGGTTTTTATGATTTGGATGATTAATTCTAGTAATACATCAATTGATGTTTTAATGTTTTTCAATTTGCATGATTAATTCCATTAATCCATCAATTGATGTTTTAAATAATTTCAAATAAATCCATCACATCTCTAATTATGTAATTTAAACAATCATATAAAAAATTCATGAAAGAGGAATGTAACATATCCCCCCTTGTGAATCATCATCCTCAATGATTGTCCACGTAGTTATTTTTGAAAAAATTCTAGAAAAAAAACATCACATTAGGTTTTTAGTCATTGAAAGAAGCATTGAAAAAATGAGGAAATTTATGAAGGATTTCATGATAAACCTCGCAAGTGGCATTATCTTTTGTATACTACTCCCACTGGACCTTGTATTGCGTGGCCTACCTATTAATTAATTAAATGTTAATAGTGCAAGCACCCTGAGTGGCTTGGTCATGACCACCCCTGAATCATGCACCTACAAGGAGATCTATTCAGTCATGTAATCAAAGTCTACAATATACCTCTTTAGATAAGAAACATGAAAAGTGTCATGCAACTAGGTGAGAGTTGGAGGTAGAGAAATTTTGTAGGCTATTGGGTTGGAGTACTTTCTTTCTTACTTAAAATTTTCTTGGTGTTTTCTTGGCATCTATCTATATTTTATATTGTTCTTTACCTTCTACTACCTTTCCCTAATTATCTTGACTTGATCTTATATTTCCAAGAGTGTCTCAAGTTTAATGGTTATCCCATATTCCAATCTATCCTAACTTATAAGATTTCTATACCTCCTTCCATATAATGCCTCAAATGGTGTCATCCTAATGGTTGACTGACATTAATTATTATAAGAGAATTTCACTAGTGGTAGGTAATCCTCCCACTTGTATTGTTAATCCATGTATTACATTCTCATGAAATCTTCTAAAACTTGGTTAACTCTTTCTATCTAAACATATTTTTTCCATATGATATGTTGAATAGATGTTCAACTCAGTTCCTCAATCTGCAAATAAGGTTTTCCAAAACCTAGATGTCATTCTGACATCTCTGCCCAATATAATATTTTTTGGAAATTATGTGTAATCAAAAAAATTCATGTACAAACTTTTGATCTATAATGGGTGCTTTGTTTCTCAAATTATCTAGTATAAAGTGAGCTACCTTAGTGAATATGTCCACTACTACTAATATTTCATTATGTTTGTTCCTTGACATAGCTAAGTCATGAACAAAATCTTTGCTAGTGATCTACCATTTCAAATCTAGAACAACATGTGGTTGAAAAAACCTTACTAGATGTTGATATTCCATTTTCACCCTTTTACATTCAATGCAAATTTTCACAAATCTTGTGGCATCCCTCTCCATTCCCTTACAAAACAATACAAGTTTAATATCCTCTTGAAGTTTTGTAACACTTGGGTGTCTAGAGTATGGTGTTGAATGTACCTCCTTCAAAACTAACTTCCTTATTTATGTGGAATTGAGTACATACATTCATCCTTGGTATCTCAAAATACCATATAGTTCAACCTTAAACCCTTCATGCATTGGATCTTAGGGGTTAGCATGAAGAGACTCTCAAACCTAATTATAGTATTCATCCCCCTTCCAGATTCTATAAAACACAATCTTTAAGATGTGTGTTAACAATTAACATAGAAGATAAGTGTCTTTGGCAACTCAAAGTATCAAGTACAACTCTATTATGGCTTCCCTTAATGTAACTAATTTCAAAATCATAATTAGAGATCAAATCAAAACATATTCTCTAATGATCATTCAATTTTGGATAGGTAAATATATATTTTAATCTCTCATGGTCAAATATGGGCTCAAGTGGCTTTCCCATTAAATAATGTCACCACGTCTAAAGAGTGCATAATGGACACAAGCTTGAAATCATGGGGTGCATAATTTTTCTCATTAGTTTTAACTTCCTTTATTTTTAAGAAATTACTTGCCCATACTACATGAGCACCCCTCCTAATCCTTCCCTATATGCATCTGTGGCAGCTATAAAATGTCTTGTAGGATCTATAACTTTCAAAATTGGTTTTTTGGTTATCCTCTCTTTCAAATACTCAAAATCTTTTTGGCATTTCTCTATCCACTCAAACATTCTCCCTTTCCTCTAGAGTGTGGTGATAGGATAAGATATACATTGAAACATTGTTATAAAAAAATTTCAATAACTTTTCAACCCCATAAAACTTCTTATCTCTTGAACATTTATTGGAACTGGCCATTCTAGTATGACCTTTATTTTTTCTAGATCTATTATTATTCCCTTCATACAGATAATATGACCTTAATATTGAACTTCCTTTTTGGAAAATATACACTTGTATTCCTCCCCATTCTCAAAGTATATTAGAATATCATCTAGGAATATTAGCACAATCTTGTCCAGGAAATCCCTAAACACATTGTTCATTAGATTCATAAAATCACCTAGGACATTGGTGATCCCAACCATGAACTCATAATGCCCATACCAAGTTCTAAAGGAGGTTTTATTTATGTCTTCTTCTTTCAATATGAACTAGTGGTATCCTAATCATAAATCTATCTTTAAAATAATGCAATTCCACACATTTGATTGAACATATCATGAATTTGGAGTAAAGGGTACTTTTTCTTATGGTAACCTTATTTATCATACCATAATCTATACATAGACACAAAGTTTTGTCCTTATTTCCTACAAATATCACTAGAGCTCTCCAAGATGATATGTTGGGGTCTAATCAACCCATTTCTTATAAATTCCTACTATTGTGCCTTTAACTCCATGAGTTTGATGGTTCACATCCTATATAGGGCTTTAGACATCGACTTGACTCTAGGAACCAAGTTGATAGAAAAATTGAATACTCTTTTTGGTGGTAGTCCAAGTAATTCTTCAAGAAAAACATCTTGGTAATCCTGGAGGTAAGACTATTTTTCATAAAAATATGCTTCCCTCTTATTGCCTCCACTTAACACTTGCTCATGGATTGAGTACATCTCATACATCATAATACCATAAAGGTAATAAACCTCTTTGGGTTAACTAATTACCTCCATCTTAACTACAAAAACCTTACACCCCTTTCTATTACTTATTTTTAGTTGTATGACAAATATTTGTTGCACTTTTACTTAGAATAGGAGATGGATAGAATCATTAGGTACTTTACCTCAACCTATAGACTTAGCATGCCCCCACACACCTTCCTACTAGAAGCGGCCCTACCCTTCATGAGGGTGAAAATACAAGGCTAGCTATAATTGCCATCTGAGCCTAGTGTTTAGAACCTACAAAAATCTTAGTCAATCATGCACTATAGGTAACTCCTAACTAGTAATACCATCTAAGTAGAATGTGTATCTAGTTTATGTGAATAGACAATTGTGTACAACACATTGCACCACCTTGGCCAAGTTTTAAAGGATGCAAGAATATTTACCTATTTTCAGTGTTCGCCACCCTTACTGGACTTGTACATAAACAAAAAAGATCAATTGACTCACTATTTTTCTAACCAACAAATAGGCTAACTGCCAAGTATTTACTGACATTAATGGTCACTAATGACCTTTATGTGATTGCAACACACTAACAAGCCAACTGATCAAATGTTTATTGACATTAACAATCATTAACAACCTTCATGGGATTGTCCATGTGTAATACAATGACTTATCCCCTCATGTAAATTCTTAACCAAAACATATTTCTTTTTCAACTAAAAATAACTTTCCCAACTACTTGACATCTCAAGGGTGCTATAGACTATGTATTGCTTAAACACACCATTTATTTTATGACTAATTTGTTATAACTATTTATAACATGATATTTAGGCTATTAATCCTTATCAACTAATTGTAAAGAATGATGATCAACTGATATGAATCATATGGCCAACATAAATGGTGTAAGTATAGCAATAGAGACTATTCTCCAAGTAATATGATATGTATACATATGGAACCATAGTTAGCTCATTGTGAGATTTCATAATAATGCATAGAATGAAGTTTGAATGAATTTACTTTGGTTTCTAATTTATTTTTATTATTTTATTTTGTTATAGTTTGATATGTCTTTAAGACTAAGTCTTTGCATTTTCTATCAAAATCAAGATATAGAAGTTGTTATCTTGTGGTAATTGATCAAGGAAGTATTGTACACTTTTCCCCATGTTCTTGCCCTGTGGCTATTTTTTGGGCTGACATGTTGTAACTGATTCTAACCCTAAAGTGACAAAATAAGCTTGTATAAAATGGCTTAGGGTTAGGGATTTCATTATGATGTATATTCTAGTAGCTTCTTGCGGCGGTATTGAGCTGTAAGGGATTACGGATTGTAATAGGGTTGTAATCACTGGATAATAATAATATTGGACTCATTGTTGGTGGACATAGCCCAGGGATTAGGTGAACCATGTTAAGTCTTTGTATCTTATGTTCTCTTCTGTGTGGTTTATTATTTTTTGATATTGGTTATACTTGCATGTAACTGTTATTTTTGTCTTGTTAATCCTAACAAGTGGTATTAGAGCGAAGTTGTTTTTTAGTTATCCTCTGTAGGAAGATCTCATGATTTAGTGGGAGTCTCACGGTTGAGTGGGAGAAATGGAAGATGAGGGTAAGCTAAAGGTTGATAAGTTTAATGGGCATAACTCTCAGTTATGGAAAATGCAAATGGAGGACTATCTCTCTTAGAAGGATCTATGGTAGCCATTGGAAGGAAATTACAAGAAATTGTCAACAATGACTGATGAGGACTAGGATATTCTTGATAGAAAGGCACTTGGAAGTATTTGATTATGCCTGGCACAATTAATGGCTTTTAATATTATGAAAGTGAAGACAACTGAAGAGTTGATGGAAACCCTAGAAAAGGTTGTATGAAAATTCCTATGCTTCAAACAAGATATTTCTCATGAAGACATTGTTTAATATGAAGATAGCAGAAGGTGGATTTGTTACTAATCATTTGAATGAGTTTAATATGGTTACCAGTCAATTATCTTTTGTAAATCTTATTTTTTATGAAGAAATTAGGGTTCTCTTGATTTTGTGTTCTTTTCTTGAAAGCTAGAATGGATTGGTAATGGTTGTTAGTAACTCTATTTATGGTTCTAATACCCTAAAATTTGATGATGTTATCAGTGTACTCTGAGTGAGGAAACTCATAGGAAAATCTTAGGTGGGTCTACATCTAGAAGTGTCTTGAACACACAGAGAAGAGGCAAAATGAATGAGAGAGGAAACAATTCTGGAAATCATGGAAAATCAAGAGGAAATTCAATGGGAAAGAGGTCCAAACCCAAAGGACCAAATGATTGTTGGTACTATGGAAAACCAGGTCATAAGAAGAAAGATTGTTGGTCTCAGAAGAATAAATAAGGAGACAAAAAAGAAGGAAACAAGGAAGCAAATGTGGTAAGTAATAAATCCGAAGAGGATTCTTTGGTTCTTTCTTTAGAAAGTGTCATGGGTTTTAGATTCAGGGGCTTAATTTCATGCTACACCCCATAGAGGTCATTTTCTTGATTATGTCCAAGGGGATTTTGGGCTAGTTTATTTGGGAGATAATGAACCTTGTTAGATTGTTGGAAAGGGGAAAATTAAGATTAAGTTACAGAATGAGAATCATTGGCTACTACAAGAGGTAAGGTATGTTCCAAGGCTGAGTAGGAATTTAATTTCAGCAGGGCAACTAGGTGATGAGGGTTGCACAATTACTTTTAATGATAAAAATTGGAAGGTTTCAAAAGGTTACTTAGTAGTAGCAAAAGGTGTGAAAGTAGGGACCTTATATCTTTGTACAGGTCATATTGTTCCTTCTACTTTAATTATTTCAGAGAAAAATGAATGTTCAGGAACAGTTGTTGCAGTTGAGCAGGAAGAACATCAAACAGTTGTTGTAGATTCTGACATAGCACTTTGGCACAACATAATTGGGCACATGAGTGAAAAAGATATGAAATTAATTCATTCAAAGAAATTTTTACCTGGTTTGAAATGTGTCAATATGGATTTATGTGAAAGTTTTGTGTATGGAAAACAAAAGAGAGTTAGTTTTGTGAAGAGTGGGAAGGAAAAGAAAAATGAGAAATTAGAGCTTGTGCATACAGATGTATGGGGACTAGTTCAGGTATCTTCCCTTGGTAGCTCTTTGTATTATGTTACATTTATAGATGATGCAACAAGAAAAGTATGGATTTATTTCCTTATATAGAAATATGATGTATTTCAAACTTTTAAGAAATGGAAATGCTTAGTTGAGAATGAGACTAGTAATATGGTAAAATGTCTCAGATCTGATAATGGTGGTGAGTATTGCAGCACGTAATTTGAAGATTATTATTCCTCTAATGGTATTCGTAAGCAGAAAAATATATCAAGGACTCCACAAGAAAATGAGTGGTTGAACACATGAATAGGACAATAATGGAGTTTGCAAAGAGTATGAGATTGCATGATGGTCTTCCCTTAAACATGTGGGAAGAGTCTATTAACATTGTTGTTTATTTAATCAATAGAGGTCCCTCTACTCCTTTGGGTTGTGGTATTCCAAAGGAAGCATGGACTGGTAAGAAGGTGAGTTATTCTTTTCTCAAAACCTTTTGTTGTGAAGCATTTGCACATATAGATTGTGAAAATAGAACCAAGTTGGAAGCTAAGTCAAAGAAATGTGTATTTTTTGGATATGGAATTGATGAATTCAGTTATAGGCTTTTGGATTTGGAAATTATAAAATTGTAAGAAGCAGGGATGTCATATTCAATGAAAAAGAGTTGTACAGAGATTTGTTGCAGCATCATGAGAAGAAATAAAATGATTATGTAGTATTGGGTGATACTCCAAAAGATGATGTTCCACTAGTTCCTTATGCTCTACAACAACAACAAATACCACAAACCCCAGTGAATGTTAGACGGTCAACAAGGCTAAGTAGACCTCCAGAGAGATTTTATCCCTCTTTGTAGTCTATTTTATTAACAGATGTTGGTGAACTTGAATGTTATAATGAAGTTGTGTAGGTTGATACAAAGCTTCAGTGGGAGTCTACCATGACAGAAGAAATGGACTCCTTGCTGAAAATCAAACTTGGGATTTATGCCAGTTACCTGCAAGTAAAAGGTCTTTACAAAATAAATGGGTTTATAGGTTGAAAGAAGAAGATCGAGGTAAGAAAATATTTAAAGCCAGATTAGACATAAAAGGATTTGCACAAAAAAATGGTATTGATTTTGATGAGATATTTTCTCCACTTGTTAAAATGACCTCTATTTGTACTATTTTAAGTATTGTGGCTACTGAAGATTTGCATTTAGAGTAGCTTGATGTTAAAACATCTTTCCTTCATGGTGATTTGGATGAAGAAATATATATGGTACAGCCACAAGGATTTGAGGTTAAGGATAAGGAGAATTTAGTGTGCAGATTGTAGAAAAATTTATATGGCTTGAAGCAAGCACCTTGGAAATGGTATATTAAATTTGACACTTGTATGAATGAGCATGGATACACTTAGTGTCATTTCGGCCATTGTCTTTATTTTAAGAGGTTGGATGATGATAACTAAATTATTTTATGTTTATATGTTGATGATATGCTTGTAGTTGGGTCTAACATGGATCACATTAAGGGGTTAAAACAATAGTTAGCACACTCATTTACTATGAAGGATTTGGGGGTAGAAAAACAAATCCTTGGTATGAAAATATGTAGAGATAGGAAGCACGAAAAATTGACTCTATCTCAAGTTGATTATATTGAGAAGGTGTTGCAATGTTTCTCTATGAAGAATGTCAAAGCTATCAGCACACTTTTCCTGGTCATTTTAAATTGACTAAGGCGATGTGTCCAAAGACACTACAAGAGGAGGCTAAAATGTCCAAGGTACCTTATGCTTCAGCTGTAGGAAGCTTATTGTATGTTATGGTATGTACTAGGCTAGATATTGCACATGTAGTGGGAGTCGTTAGTAGTTATATGAGTCACCCTAGGATTGAGCATTAGAATGCAGTCAAATGAATTCTCAGATATTTGAGAGGTACATCCAGTAAGTGTTAACACTTTGGAGGATCTACTAGTACTATACAATGTGATGTTGACTCAAATTTGGCAAGAGATATAGATAGCAGGTGGAGTACTACAAGCTATGTATTTACTGCTAGTGGACAATAAAAAGTTGGATTTCTCAATTACAAAGGGTGAATGCTTTATCCACTACAGAGGTAGAGTATGTTGTTACTACAGAGGCATCCAAGGAGATGATATGGATTCAATTCTTCATGGAAGAATTGGGATATCTATAGACAAATAATTATTTGTATACAGACAACCAGAGTGCCATTCATCTTGCAAAGAATTACGCTTTGCACTCAAGGAAAAAAAACATACAGTTGCGGTACCATTTCATTAGATCAGTTTTGGATCACAGACAGTTAAAGCTGGAAAAGATACATACAAATGATAAATCTAGCAAATATGTTTACAAAGGTAGTAAGAAGGGAGAATTTGAACTCTTGTTCATCTTCGATTGGTCTACTAGACTAAACAGAATAAAGGAACAGTGGAATCCAGGGTGGTTGGATCCAATGGGGCTTCACAGGGTAGCGGTTTAGCTATAGGATTAGTCTCCAAGTGGGAGATTGTCTCTTTGCGTAGAGCTTGATCAATCCCCAAGTGGGAGATTTTTATCTTGTGGTGATTGATCAGGTAAGTACTATACATGTTGTAATTGATTCTAGTCCTAAAGTGGCAAAATAAGTTTGTATAAAATGGCTTAGGGTTAGGGATTTTAATATGATGTATGTTTTAGTAGCTTCTTGTTGCGGTATTGAGTTGTAAGGGATTGTGGATTGTAATCAGGTTGTAATCACTAGATAATAATAGTATTGGACTCGTTGTTGGTGGATGTAGCCCAGGGATTGGGTGAACCACATTAAATCTTTGTCTTATGTTCTCTTCTATGTGGTTTATTATTTTTTGATATTGGTTATACTTGCATGTAACTATTATTTTTGTCTTGTTAATCCTAACAGAAGCTAATGTGAATAACTATAATATGTGTACAATAAGAAAATAGAGGGGTGTGATGTGATGTAATGAATTTTCCTCCTTTCTCTAATGCACAATAAGAAGGAAGATGACTCAATAGGCTCAAGCGAGGCTTAAGCCTAAATGAGTGCATGATCCTTTGCAATAATGAATTGGGGAAGTTGGATTTAATTTCCCACTAAAACACTGCATCAAGCCACCAAATTAAATTTGGGCTCAAAATTTAGGGTATACAATGCTTAGGGAATTGTGAGCATTGTGTACCAAGGAAACATGGCCCAAATTGAAATAGGGTGTTGGAAATGAAGATAAGATGTCATAATAAGCAAAGAAAGGTAGTTGGATCAAGCATAACAGACATAAAATCTTGAAATCACCAAAATGGGGCCTAACTGAGCATCTAATTATAGGTGCTAACTTTTTAGGATGGTACAATATGAATATGAGATAAGTGTTCAAATCCATAAACAGTTCTTTATCAATTTCTTTCCAATAGATAAACAATGTAGTTTGATACTTAATTATGAATTGCCTTTTTTGATTCAAGAAGAGACAAGCAATGCAAATCGATACTTGATTATGAATTACTCTTTTTGATTCAACAAAAAACAAGAAATATAAAGTGATACTTTATTATGAATTACTCTTTTTCATTCAACAACAGACAAGCAATGCAAATCAATGCATTATTACAATTATGATCATTCCATTGTATGTCAAATATAATATTTTGATAACATCTTTATTTGTGAGATTCAAATTAAGAATGACTAACTGAGTGGGAATCAACATGCTTGATTAAACCAATGAGTTTGATTATAGAAATATAGCTTCCTCAAATGTAGTCCCCCAATGAACTTTGATTAACGTTATATTATTCAATCATCATGTGATATATAGTAGCTCCATGATAATGATTATGCTAACAGAGATTTACTTGAAAAGAGAGCATAGAAATAATAACCTCTCTCCATTCATGATATTGAGTATATATTACCATTGATACTTTTATGTAACTCATGATCTTCAAAGACAAGGCACGGTTGTGCATGGGAGTTACAAGATTTTTAACTCTCCCACCACAAGTGAGGGTGTGTGGTAGTAATGTCAACACATGTGGTCTTCTCAAATGAAAGTTCAAAGTGTTTACTTGGCTTTAAGGCGGTGTTTGATGAATTTAAATTCTCAATTTTGATCGATATTATAATGAAAATGCATTAGGTGTGTGTGTGTGTGTGTGTGTGTGTGTGTGTGTGTGTGTGTGTGTGTGTGTGAATTATGCTCCTCATTATCAATATAAGATTGGTTGAATGATTGATTTCTTTTGCTAATTTAAGATTAAAATTATAGATTCAGTTATTTAAAAACTTATCATTGTAATTTATCTTCAAATTTTGATTAGATTTTCAAATAATAGGATTTAACAAGAGAAGGTAACCTCAACTAGACCAACTAGTTGACTGGAAACTTACTGCCACTAACTTGACCCTATGACTCGGAAGCAGCTAAAATCAATGCAAAATGATACTGAAAAAAATAAAAATATCTCAAATCTGCAAAACGCATTGCTTTTTCACCCATTTTTTATGGTTTAACAACAATGGAGATACTGGTGCAGAAGCATCTCAGGTCCTTGGCAATCCTACGTCACCAAAAACATGTTTGTGTTTTCCTATGTTGCTTAGTTACTACTTTGACTGAGTTGGCTCAGTAGTTGCTCAATTTCCTTTATTTACTAGGTTGGTCAGTTATCTCTATGGCGCTCGGTTAATTCCCTGGTGCTTGGTGATGCTTGTCTGGCACTCAGTTATCCTTGCTTACCGAGTTGTTTATTTTAGTTCTCTGTTGAGGCCAACTCTTGCAATTAATTATGGTTAAGGATTTAATGATGGTATCTATCATTAGGAAGCGTGTGGACCTAGATTTGGTCATTCCTTCCATTGATGGTGGATCTGAAGGCCGACTGTTCGGTAGCCTCTTGTATATAATGTAATCTTTGTTTGTAGTTTTAGGACATCAATTAGGACATCAGAGATAGAAGTTAGAAGCTAGAAGATTGTTTCATATCCTCGCATGTTAGAGGACTTTTGTACTTGAATTGTAATATCTGGCCTAAACCGGGAAGGCCTTATAGCTCGGCATGTATGAATTAATTGGGATAAATATATGAAAGATATCTACATTCTCTCTCCCATTTTTGTGTTTTTTGCTTCTGTGTGTGATCTTTGCAAGGTGGATCTGGTTAGGGTGTTCCTTTGGCCCCTCATCCCCATCCTCCCTTGTGTCAGGTGGTATCAGAGTGAGGTGAGATTTGGATCTAGGTTTGAGGGTTCCTTCTTGTCAAACCCTAGTTGATTTGTTGTGGCATAGCAGATTGTGATCTAATATGCAATTGCATAGGGTTTCAAGATGGTTCATGGGAGACGAGATGTGGATCTAGGATTGGTAGACATGTTGAGACAACTTGCTACTAGATTAGAAGTTGTTGAAACATCCTAGAGAAGAGGAAGACCTCTTGAATATGTTAGTGATGATGAAATTAAGGAAGAACAAGTTGATGTAGAACTTACATCGGTGATGGATCAAGGTGAGGAAAGATTGTTGAAGGCTTTGACAAATCTAAAGTATACACCACACTTTAATCCTCCTGTGTATAGTGGAAAATTGGATTCTGATGAATTGGTGGACTGGATCAACGAGATGGAAAAGTACTTTGAGTATGAAAATGTCCCTGAGGAAAAGAAGGTAAAAATTGTAAGCACAAAATTGAAAAGTCATGCATCCTTATGGTGGGAACATATGCAGTTGGATAGAAAGAGGAAAGGAAAAGAAAAAATTAAGGTATGGAATAAAATGGTGAATAAATTGAAAGGAAAGTTCTTACCTTGTGATTATCAGATTAACCTAGTTAGATGGATGCAAAGTTTGAGGCAGAAAGATATCTCTGTAAAAGAATATACTGAGGAATTCTATAGATTAGATATCAGATCTAAACATGATTAAGATGATCTGGAAAGAATTTCTAGGTACCTGAATGGATTGAGAGTTTCCATCCAAGAAGAAATCAGTTTCGTTAAATTGGGGAACATTGAAGAAGCTTATCAATATGCATTGAAAGATGGGGAGAAATTGAACAAGAGACATGAGCAAAGACAAAGAGGTAGAGGTGGTAGATTCCATACAGGAAGAGGTAGATATTATGGTGAAAATAGTAGATCTGAACCAGAAAAGCCAAATCAAGATAAAGGCAAGACCGAGTGGAAAGGTGAAAGTTCATCTAGAGGAATAGGCAGTAACTACCAAGGTGGTTATAACAGAGGTGGTTTCCAATGAACTTGTTACAATTGTGGAGAAGAAGGACATAGATCATTTGAGTGTACACATGAAAGTAAGAAGGTTGGTGGCAATAGAAATGCTTTGGTGCAAGAAGAGTCACCGAATGAACCTGATAAGGAAAAGAACTTGATGGTAAGGAGAGCACTTTGGAGTGAAAGTAATAAGGAAGATCCGATAAGGAAAATTTTGTTGAAGACCAGATGTAGAGTTTCTGATGAAGTTTCGAAGGTAATCATTGACAGTGGTAGCTTGGAGAACTTGGCATATGAGGAAATGGTTACAAAGTTGCAGTTGATAAGGTTGGAACATCTCAAGCCCTATCAGATTTCATAGATCAAAGATGAGCATACACTCTTGGTAAGTGAACAATGTTATGTGAATTTGAAAATTGAAAATTACTATGATAAGGTGTTATGTGATATCATGCCTATGGATTGTTGTCATATTTTGTTGGGTAGACCTTGGCAATATGATAGACATGCTATATATGATGGGAGATTGCATAAATATACTATTTGGACTGATAGGAGAAGACAAATCTGGTTACCTTTGATTGAAGAACCTATTAGTAATGTTTGTACATCTGTGAAATTTTTCTTGATGGAAGGAAGAAAGTTTGTTAAGGATTTGAAGAATAATGATGTATGTTTTACTATGATTCCTAACAAATCGAGTAAGAAAATAGAGGATAGAATCCCTGAGGAGATTGATAAGTTACTCACCGAGTATAATAAAAGCATTTCTGATAATGTACCTGATGGTTTGCCACCGAAGAGAAGCATTGATCATTGCATGGATCTAATCCCTGGAGATAGTTTACCAAATAAGGCACCACATCAATTGACACCTACCGAGAATCAAGAATTGAACCAACAGATTCAAGAATTGTTGCAGAAAGGTTTAATCTGAGAAATTTTTAGTCCTTGTGTAGTACATGTTGTATTGGCACCTAAGAAGAATAGAGAATGGTGAATGAGTACTGATTCCAAAGCAATCAACAAGATAACAGTGAAATATAGGTTTCCTATACCAAGAATGGATGATATAATGCATATTTTGACTGGAGCAAAGTATTCTACCAAAATTGATTTGAAAAGTGGGTATCATCATATCAAAATTAGAGAAGGTGATGAGTGGAAGACTGCTTTTAAGACAAAATAAGGTTTGTATGAGTGGTTGGTTATACCTTTTGGTTTAACTAATGCACCGAGTACTTTTATGAGGTTGATGAATGAAGT
Source organism: Chamaecyparis obtusa (assembly GCA_027943335.1). Classification (NCBI taxonomy): domain Eukaryota; kingdom Viridiplantae; phylum Streptophyta; class Pinopsida; order Cupressales; family Cupressaceae; genus Chamaecyparis; species Chamaecyparis obtusa. Next base: position 486,709 of record BSBK01007222.1, on the reverse strand, counting down.
TTTGAAGAAATTTATAGGTAAATTTGTGATTGTATACCTAGATGATATTATGATATAAAGTAAGACCAGAGAAGAACATTTGTTTCATGTTAAACAAGTATTGCAGAGATTGAAAGAAGAAAAGTTGTTGATAAATCTGAAAAAGTGTTCATTCATGAAAGAGGAGATTGTGTATTTGGGATTTGTAATTTCAGCTGATGGTTTGAAGATGGATCCTGAAAAGGTTGAAGCTATTTTGAATTGGCCTACACCTAAGAATGCTAGTGAGGTAAGATCATTTCATGATTTGGCAAGTTTTTACCGAAAGTTCATTAGGAATTTCAGTTCAATTTGTAATTCTATGACTGAGACTATGAGAGGAGATAAAAGAGATACTAGTATAATTTGCACCTTTTTTTGACGGACTATTGGTTGAATTTTCTACCCAAATGGGTTGAATACTCAACCAACTGATTGGTTGCTATTTTCATCATCAAAATATCGACATATCTCTTTAATCGTAGAATGTTCAATGCCAATCTTGGTTGAAAATGACATTGACAAGTGGTGGTATATTAGTGGAAAATTTGACCAAAGTTGGTCGAAATACTTGGCCCATCCGTCCAAGATGCGAAAACCACGACGGTCATATTTCAACCAAATTTTGTCACAATATAGACCAATATTGGTTGAAATATTTGGCCACTCTAACCAGGATGCCAAACCCACAGTGCCACAATTTGACACAAAATGGTCGATTATTAGACCAAACTAGGTCAGAGTTTCGACACAGATTAGTTGAACCATCGACTAAGGTTAGTCAAAATTTTGACTAAATATGGAATGTTTAAAAAAAATGAATGAAGATAAATATCCAGACTAATCACCAGTGGCATCCTGATCGGTGATTAGTCTAGATATTTATCTTCATGTGTCCACACTCATTCTGTTGCTTGTTGCTAGCGGGTCCATGCTCGTTCTATTTTCCAGACTGCTTTGGGCTCTAGCAATCCATCTTCTTGTTAGGGATGTTGGTGGTGGTGCGGACAAAGTCCTTAACCTATCCTTAACCTGATGAGTCCTCATATTATCAAATTTTCAAGTCTTGCTTGAGAAAATCAGCCATCTCAAAGGATGTGGACCTAATGGCACTGGCTCATTATACCCAAGGATTTAGTGGAGCTGATATTACAGAGATTTTTCAGCGGGCTTGCAAGTATGCTATTAGAGAAAATATTGAGAAGGTGAGTTTCAATTGTGGTGGATTTTTCAAACTAGATTTGGTTTGCATGTTTGCAGCGTGGAAGAAGTGTTGGGAATGTTGGTGTTGTTGATTCCTTAACTAGTTGTTGACAGAAATGGATGGTATGACAGCCAAGAAAATAGTTTTCATTATTGGTGTTACAAACATACCCAATATCATCGATCTTGCATTGCTAAGGTTTGGATGACTTGACCAGTTGATTTATATTCCCTTACCTGATGAGTCCTCACGTTATCAAATTTTCAAGTCTTGCTTGAGAAAATCACCCGTCTCAAAGGATGTGGACCTAATGGCACTGGCTTTTTATACCCAAGGATTTAGTGGAGCCGATATTATAGAGATTTGTTAGCGGGCTTGCAAGTATGCTATTAGAGAAAATATTGAGAAGGTGAGTTTCAATTGTGGCATCTTTTGCAAACTAGATTTGGTTATGAATTTCTTAATGCTTTTATTTGAACTGGTGTGTTAGAATTTTACATTTTTTTATTCAACTTTCCTCAACTTGTATCTTATTATTGACAAGTATCTTGAATGTTGGAAAAATATTAACAAGTGGTTGAAGTTCCAAATGTCTCTTGGGAAGATATTGGAGGGTTGGAGAATGTCAAGAGGGAGCTTCAAGAGGTACACTATTTCTGCTTTTCTTTTATTTTAATGCAGAAACTCTACTATGAAAGGTGATATTAACTAACAAAATTCATTATGAGTTCAATGTAGACTGTTCAATATCCAGTGGAGCATCCTGAGAAATTTGAAAAATTTGTCATGTCTCCTTCAAAAGGAGTGCTATTTTATGGACCACCAGGTTGTGGAAAGACATTAGTGTGAAGGGCCCTGAATTGTTAACAATGTGGTTTGGAGAGAGTGAGGCAAATGTGAGGGAAATTTTTTATAAAGCCAGAGGATGAGATCCTTGTGTTCTATTTTCGATGAGCTTGATTCTATTGCTACACAAGTGTGTTGAATTTTTATGAGTGAAGTTCAAGTTGAGAACTTGATTCTATTACAAAGATTTGTCAGTGAGATTGCAAGTATGCTATTAGAGAAAATATTGAGAAGGTGAGTTTCAATTGTGGCGGCTTTCGCAAACTAGATTTGGTTATGAATTTCTTAATGCTTTTTTTTGAGCTGGTGTGTTAGAATTTTACATTTTTTGATTCAATTTTCCTCAACTTGTATCTTATTGTTTCAATTTGTTAAAAAAAAATAAGTGAAGATAAATATGCAAAGTAATCACCAACGACATCCTGCTCGATGATTAGTCTAGATATTTATCTTCAAGTGTTACTTTGCATTAATATATATTACTTTGTATTTTGTTATGTTACTTTACTATTTTTTTTTTAACGGTAATTGGTAATTTTATTAATCATAACGGGTTAGAACCTGGCCCAAACCAGGGATAGCTACATTCTTTTCTCTACCCTCTGGTCTCGGCACCCAACATGTCTTTTCTTTTCTCTACCCTCTGGTGTGGTTTCTACCTTTCTATCACTCTTCCCATCATCCAAACCATCCACTCCCTTCATAACATTGGTCACTTTACATGCATTTCCAATTTCCTAATTCGATGTCTCACCATGCACAGCTTGAGAAAAAGTCTTTTGTTGCTTCAACTTCTTCTCCACCATATAATGATGGTGTGAGATAGCTTTCCACCAAGATGCCCTATCTGAATAAACCTCCCACATCGGAATGGAATCCCTTCATAATCTAGAGGTTGTTCCCAGCACCCTTTACTAGTTTTAAGTAATTTTATATGATCACTAGCACATTTCATGCATGGATGAGAAACAGTATCCAAAGTTTCTAGATTCTGAGAAGAGGTATGAGTGGAGGCCAAAGAAGGGATATTTGAGAAAGTTTTATAGACATGGGTTACTGAATCATCATCTCTACACTGGTACTCAATCTCGAAACCCTCGTATGTATATAGCCACTCTAGAAAATCTCCATATCTAGAAAATCTCCACAAAAATCCCTTATGGCCTCCACTCCATATACGTCTTCTCAAAATCTAAAAACTCCCCATCATTGATTCTCATCAATGTACCAATTTGGATAGTAAGTCTAATTTAATTTGTCTGTGGACTGAGACCTTAAATTATTGATCTTCTCTTTGTTTTGAGAATAGATTAACATTCTCTACTTAACAGGGCCAACCACGTGAAGGTGGAAGCTATTCTGGCCCCTCCTAGGAGCCTCTTATGACCCTTTACGACATTTTAAGACCTCTAAGATGTATTCTTAGGGATTTTAAAGGGTCGTAAAGGGTCATAAGGGGTCCTGGGACATAACAGCTGAGAAACATAATTGTAGGCATCATGGTTACATTTTTTTGGAGACAACGTAATTGAGTGGTATACCCAGATGATGTAGAGAAACTTCTGCTCCTCCGGTTCCAAGTTGACACTGTGGAATCCAAAGACCATAGATAAGGAATAAATTTAGAGAGTGGAGGAGGGCCATAATGACAAAAATAATACAGGACAAACCTCAACTAGTTAAATGAGGCAACTGCAAACATTTTAATATATTTTTATTATTAAATAATGAAATTTGCATATACTAGTGTTCTAAGCCCCCTCATTACAATAAATTATTGTAATGAGGGGGCTTAGAACACTAGTATATGCAAATTTCATTATTTAATAATAAAAATCTATTAAAATGTTTGCAGTTACCTCATTTAACTTGAGGTTTGTCTAGTATTATTTTGGTCGTTATGACCCTCCTCCGCTCTCTAAATTTATTATCTATGGTCTTTGGATCCCGCAGTGTCAACTTGGAATCAGAGGAGCAGAAGTTGCTCTCCATTGTCTGGGTATACAATGCAATTATGTTATCTCCAAACAAATGTGACCATGATGCCTACATTTATGTTTCTCAACTATTGTGAAATATACATTTATGTCTCTCAGCTCTCTATAGTACTCTTCTTCAATCTATGTTCAAAGATAAGCATCTTCTTCTTCTTACTAATTTTAGCCAGAGCTTCCTTTTCATCAGGATTCAACTCCACTTCACCCATCTCATCATCCTCATCACCCTTAGTTGCCATCCTAAGCCCTTCTTCCATGTCCAATTCTTCAAGCCTCTATAAGATATCTAGATCAATAAAGTCTGCAACATTGTGTCCATCCATGATCTCAAGAATATCATCTTCTTTCCACTCTTTATTTTCCAAAATATACCACTTCTTCAAGCTTGTAGAGTAAACTCCAGCCCCACCATTTTAATTCTCAATATCCTTCTCCAGCTTCATGGCCTCCTTGGCAGCACATGCCCTGGCATCCAAAACAACTTAAGGAATACAAGGGGGCCTCTCTTTCCCATCTCACAGCTTGGGCATTGCAACATGAATCCTATTGAGACAACCATTGATCTTCTTCGACTTCATCTTAATTTCCACTCTCTGCTCCAACAACCTCTCACATGTCGCATTCTTGACCGTAATCACCCCTTCTTCCTTCAAAGCACTCGTAGAGAGTAGCACGCCATCATCCCCCCCTCCTAATTCCCAAAGAACCCACCCATATTTTTCCCAGCCTCAGATCTCATCTGCACAACTAATTTTGCATCATCCTTCGGTAGTGTCTCTAGTGGTTGCAAATCAATCTTATTACAATCTACAATAAGAACTCTTTCCAACATTAGGGTACCCACAGAACTCTTGCCTCACCTATTCAAGGTAAGCCAAACTCAGTCCAATTCTCTTAACAATGGTACACATCCGTCCAAGTGCAAAAACCTTCAAAGATTTGCAACGATAAAGAGAATCCCCATATTTTATCAGCCTAACATAGTCTTTGGCCACTTTGGCAATGAGATTGCAAATAGTATTGATCTAGCCCTTGGCCAGATTATTCCTGAAAAAAAATTACAAAACTGAACCAATGACATGTTTACAACAAAAAACAAATTACAAAACTGAACTCGGTGCAATGAGAGATTGGAAAAAGGAAGTGGGAAGGTGAACTTGTGTGGAATGGTTGTGGGAGTGACTTACAAAGTTAGAGAACTCTATTTGATCTTTGTGTAGGACTTATTCCTTGAGTTGATTCCAAGTTTCTTGTTGAATCCTCAAGTTGAGTTGGCCTATTTAAGGTGATAGTAGAGGGCTCTACATCAGCAGTCTATAGAATTAGACCTTTATTTTAAATGTATTTAACACAAAAAAAAATTACAAAACTGAACCAATGGCATGTTTACAACAAAGAAATAGAATGATAATAATATGTTGAAAATTCTATTGTGTTTAATACACGCCAAAGGACCAGTAGGAGAGAGAGAGAGAGAGAGAGAGAGAGAGAGAGAAGGGGGGGGGGAATGATGAGGATATTGATGCTCCGCTTAGCCGTTACCTTAGAATAATGAGCAAGAAACCAAAAAAGAAATGATTGTAATTAACATTTTTTGCTAATGAAAGAACATTGTCTTAATGGATGTAATTTTGTACTAGTAAATGTTGATGAATGATGTGTTAATGAATTTTCTACTAACACAAAATTCATGAATAATTCATTAACACGTCATTCATCAACATTTACTAGTACAAAATTACATCCATTAAGACAATGGTCTTTCATTAGCAAAAAATGTTAATTACAATCATTTCTTTTTTGGTTTCTTTCTCATATTTCTAAGGTAATGGCTAAGCGGAGCATCAATATCCTCATCATTCCTCTCTCTCTCTCTCTCCTACTCTTGTGCTAGGTCTGACTTATATAATCAAATGTTGATCCAAACTCTCTCAATTATTTAATTAGTCTATGTTTATATAAAAAGATTATATCTTTATGTAGTAATGAATTAAATAAGATTTGAATAAGAGATGGGGGGAATATGTATTGTATTGAGAGATTCTTAAGTACCTCATGCTAGTTTATAACTCGTGAGAGTTATAACATGAGAGTTTATAACTCATGTACCTCATGCTAGTGTGCTTGGATTAGACTAGATATTATCCAATCGCCTATGAGGGTTGTCACTATTATTAATTGGTGTAAAAGGAGGACTTGTGTGTTATAGCACTTTATATAAATACTCACTATTTGGATAATGTCTAGTTTTGGATAATTTGGCAATTCTGGACTTGGGCCTTTGATCTTTGAGCACTTTATATAAATACTCACTATTTGGATAATGTCTAGTCTAATGCAAAATAGTGTATACAAGGTATCCAAGCACACTAGAATGAGGTACATGAGTTATGTTCATCTCACTAGATATAGATGGGAATTAATGCTCAATTGAATGATACGTTCCCATAAAAATGTGAACTATTAATCTACAAACTCTCATGTTAAACAACTACAAAATAAACTCAACATAGTTCCTTTAACACAACCAAAGTTAAAACTAAATTATCTCTATCCCTAAGATAAGCTAATTAGCCTTCATATATTTTATGTCAAATCTTCCTTCGTGCTAGCAGTTGGTGAAGGAGCACCAAGGTCAAAGGCAGGAGTCATGAAGAGCACCAGGGTCATTGATGGATCCTTAGGTGTAGTTGAAACCAAATGGCCTTCAAAGGTCAAGGAACAAATGGAATAACCAAGAAAACACTATATGTTAAATCATGTGATTGATAGCAGATTGGGGCTCACCTAAGCCATAAACATGAAGAATTATTGTAAAAAAAGATGTAAACCATATATATGCGCACTTGAGGCAAAGAGAAGTTACGCCATATCCATATTAAAATATTAGTTACAATATGAAAATACTAAACTAACTAATTCCTGAGTTCATCTTTGCACATGGTCGCAACAAAGATATGTGATTACAATACAAAGAAGGCATCGTAAAAATATAATTTTGGCATTTTCCCTAGCTAGACATGTTTTGCACTCAAATCCTTCATCGTGGATAAGTGGAGATGGGTGGATAGATACAGATGAGTTGTCATCGACCCAACTAAAGTATCTGCAGCCATTATTTCCCTGTGATGCTCAATCTACATTAGTTCTTATAATATAATGAATAGTATTTACATTAGAAACATTAAATATATACACATTAGCAACCTTTTTTCTATTTGGGCAGCACCAAAATTGTCATCCAAGGTTGCTCTGTGTCTATGAAGTCTTCAACACACACTTCCCACCACCACATTGACAGTTTGGCACATTGACAAGAGCCATCGAGCCTATATCAATAATGCACTGCACCATCATTACTATATTTATTACATAGATATTATAACATATAATCATATGATTATAATAATCATACATTCACCACTACTGTTCTACTGTAGATTCAAGTTTTTAAAAATGTTTGCAATCAATGGTTTGAACAAAGATGTCATTCTAGGGCAGAAAGGACAATTTAACTATACCTGAGCTAGAATAAGTCAACTTCAATACTTTCAAAACTGAAATTGAACCTTGTGTCTTCTAGCACCAATATTTATAAATTTCATGTAACATGGGATGACTAGAAGCCTCCCTTCACTATATTTTGACATTTTGTACTTGTTTTGTAAGGGCTCATTAAGACAGTCACCAAGGAGTCTCTTACCATGAAAACAACCAATAATTAATGAATTTTAGATTCTACAAGATCACTCCAACAAAAATTTATTTTTCTTGACTCCTATTCCTGTTATGGTTTGGGTTTCATAAGCATATTGCCATTGGGAGAGCGAGATTCTTGCTGAATAAATAATGAGCTTCATTAGAACTAGAGATTATGGTTCCATCTGCCAACTTGCTGCAAGACTGGACATCTCTTTTGAGATCTCTTCGGTCTTGACTGCCTCAATGTCAACTATGGAAGTCATATACAAAAACTCTAGAAATACAAGGTTTGGTTCAAGAAACATACAGTGAATATTGAAGAGGCTCTAAATTAAAGGGAATGTTAGAAATAAATAACCTTGAGTCAAAGAATTGATTTTTTATCATCCTATAACTTACCCAAAATCTCTTGGATTTATAGACATCCCATCTTGAAATATTTACCTCATTTTTCCTTTTTTAGGCTAAAATTTCTAATGTCTAGATTTGTCTACAAATATTTTTTGAGGGGGATCAATTATTAATAGGTGGAAATAAAAAAAGGATTGGAATAAAATAAGAATAGCATAGAACAATTTTAGAGAAGAAAAAAGATTTGAAAAATAATAATATGAGCATTTAAATGGAAGAACACTGCTCCAAAAAGTATGTGCTAAGCAACAATAGACACACGAGAGAAGATAGCTACAACTCTATAAAATATATGTCAAGCAACAACTCCAAAAAGACCATACATTGTAGTAGCTCTAGAGAGAGTCTATATTGCAACAATTATAGAGAGAGAGCATCTACAATAGCAAGCAAAACTTTTTGTTGATATTTTGTAATCTATTTGTCAACATTTGTTGATATTGCATAATCTATTTGTAAACATTTTGAACAAGATTTCATATATAAATAAATTTGTTCTCTGTGTTAGAGAATTATCTCATATAATCTCCATTGCCATTGTTTGTCTTATTTCCTAACAATTAAAGTACTAAGATAGTTTGTGCATGAAAATATAATATAGAATACAAGAGGTTATAATGTCTTTGTTACTTTTAAAAAAAACACAAAGGTCACTATATTCTCCTGAAATACTTTTTAATACCCTTGCTTATTTTGCTTCTAATTTTTAATACTTTTTAATAACAGTATGAACACACCATACTTGTTTTGCTTCTGATTTTATATGCTTGTATGTTAAGCTGTAAAGATTGGATGAATCAGCCCAAGCTGCATCGAATGTTCATATGTGAATGGCAGGTTGAACTGTGAAGAGAGAGCCACTGATCATTTATTTTTGGCACCACCCAAATTATAGGCCAATCAATTTTGAAAACAAAAAGAAAATGAAGGCAGATGTCCTAGAAATGTATAGTCCAAAACCATACAATGTGCAAGTAGAATGCAACATAATATGCCAAAGAGAATGGGAAAGAGTTGAATGAATAAGAGATGTCGTAATCAATTATGACATGATCCACATCCAAGAGATCAGCTAGCCATATAAAAATTCTCATCCAGTCACAACTAATGGAACTAGCGTAAATAACAAAGCACTGAATATTGCAGTAGAATAAATTATAAAACAATACATTCCTTTTTCATATTTTAAAAGATATTTCTTTTCAGTACAACTCTCTACAATGGAGAGAAAAAGAATAATATATTTATATAGTCTTTCACCTTTGATCTGAAAACAAATCCTTTTCAAAAACTAAATATCGTGTCTAACTGTCACAAAGCAGTTTTCAAAAAAGAATGCCTTAACAAAATAATAACCATTTTTTATTCTGAGATAACCATAACAATGTCTTTTGTTATCTCCAATAAGTCTGAATAGTGTCTCTAACAAATAGTCTTCAATAACATTTATTATTTTCAAATAATAATCTTGAAACTGTCACGATTTTATTCCTTATACAATGTGTTAACTTGTTAAGTAAACCCTCCATAAACACAACACTGGTTTACAGACTGAAAAATGACCCAACATAGGGTTACATTACAATTAGTTCAAAGACTAACACAATGTATCTTAACCATACTCCAAAAAAAAACCTTACTCAAATTAGGGTTTGACATATAATCACAAACAAGAGAACTCAAAATGAGGTTTAAGATTTTAATGAAAAATCAACAATATGTATGAAGCCCAATATGAAATAGGGATATAAATAAGAACTATCCACACAGGTTATAGAGACTAAAACCTTGCCATTGATCCATACAGGTATAACACAAAACTTTACCACAATTTAGAAAACTCGGATGATATTATACCACTGTTTACTTCAAAACTAACATGGGTGTTGAAACCAAATAGAGAGTTTATCAAGATAACGGTTGCTGAAATAGATTTACATAAACCAATTAACTCAAAATACAAACCCTTTTTTGAATAATTTAATTTAACTTTGGTTGTGTTAAAGGAACATTGTTGACTTTATTTTGTAGTTGTTTAACATGAGAGTTTGTAGATTAATAGGAGTTCACATTTTTATGGGAACGTATCATTCAATTGAGCATTAATGCCCATCTATATCTAGTGAGATGAACATAACTCATTTACCTCATGCTAGTGTTCTTGGATTAGACTAGACATTATCCAACCGTCTGTGAGGGTTGTCACTATTATTAATTGGTGTAAAAGGAGGACCGCCTGTGTGTTATAGCACTTTATATAAATACTCACTATTTGGATAATGTCTAGTCTAATGAAAAATAGTGTATACAAGGTATCCAAGCACACTAGCATGAGGTACATGAGTTATGTTCATCTCACTAGTTATAGATGGGCAACTATGGCACACTACTATCTATGAACTCCTATTAATCTACAAACTCTCATGTTAAACCAATACAAAATAAAGTCAACATAGTTTTGTTAACACAACCAAAGTTAAAATTAAATTATCTCTATCCCTAAGATAAACTAAGTAGTCTTCATATATTTTATGTCAAACTACTATTAAACTGACTATACCCTAGATGTTTAATAAAGAAGGAAACCCAAATTACTTTCATAGCCTACATAAGGAAAAAAAATTCTTTCACAAATGAGGGTGCTGACCACAAAACCAATATCCTTCTCCATATAAAAGGGGAAGTGTTCACACTCACTTTTAGGTCAGCAGTGTACAAAGAATTTAATGCCCACACAAGAGGAATAGATATTTTAACAAAGTTATTTTTGCTAGTCATGTCAATCAAATCCCCAGTGATGTAGAGCTATGCAGCCAACAACCAAAACAAAGGTCTTAAACACTCTAATCCACACAATAATGGATTCTAGGATTGATTATAGATCCTTTACCCACACCCGGGTACACACTCCTGATGAGCCTAGTTTCCTAGTAGCCTTCTAGACTAATTTCACAAGGTTCTTGCCAAACTTTCCCAAAAGACTTGGGAAGATAATTGTTGGAAACAATTGTCTGAAGGAAATTGCTACTCAAATTATGTATTGTCTTTGATGTCACACAATGTCATAGTCCGCAGCAATCAGTTCCTACCGAGCTCAGTCGGTCTGCCAAATAGGAAGATTAGTGCTTACCGAGTCCACTCGGTTATCAAAGAAAATCAGTGTCTACCGAGTCCACTCGGTTATCAAATAAAATCAGTGCTTACCGAGTCCACTCGGTTATCAAAGAAAATTTAGCATTTACTGAGTTCAGTCGGTCGTCAAAGAAAATTCAGTGTTTACCAAGTTCAGTCAGTCGTCAAAGAAAATTCAGTGTTTACCGAGTTCAGTCGATCGTCAAAGGAAATTCAGTGTTTACCGAGTTCAGTCGGTCATCAAAGGAAATTTAGTGTTTACCGAGTTCAGTCGGTTATCGAAGGTAAAGGATTGTCGGTGTTTACCGAGTTCCTTCGGTCTCCGAAAGATTGTAGAAAGTTATGGTCACCGAGCACTTTCGGCCCTTGAAGGATTTTGCAAATAGAGTTTGCTTAATTCAGCCGACTATTATACTAAATAATGTCGATTTGACAAATCTAAAATCATATAAATAAAAGGTCAAATGTGAAAAATAAATAAGAAATACAGCAGAAGATTTACAGAAGAAAGACAGGAAAGTTGTGTGCGAATTTGTGAAGGATGTTCAGATATCCTTAAGGTGTAGCAGAGATTTATTTGATTAGGAAGGATCACACTTATGCAGAACAGAGATCTGTAATCAGCAAGGCAGTTGCATTATTATACAGGTCATTTTCATTGTTACCTTCTTATCATTGTAACAGTGAATTCTAAATCTCTTAACCGAGTTGGTTTAACAACCATATTGTAAATCCTCTAACAAGGTGACAATTCCATTGAATTGTTTTCAAGACCTCTTACCAGGCCACTCCTAGCAGGGTGATTAAATCCTCTAACAAGGTCACACCTAACAGTGTGTTTTGTAACCTTTTACCGGGTTGGCTTCTAACCAGGCATCACTTCATAAAAGTGAAAATCAGTATCTAGATACATCGGTGGTTTTTCCCATATTGGGTTTCCACGTTAAATCTTGTGTCTCTTGTGTTCTTAATTGCTATCTTAATCATACACTAGTGCTGATGAATATCTAAAAGATAATTTTGCTAATACTTTCTGCATCTTCAAAGTTACTGCAATCTATTTACCGAGTGCTAAAACAGATAACATTCTTTAAGATATCCTAAGGGATCTGGAAAGAAATAATTGTGAAGTGTTTTATGGTTGACTGATTCACCGCCCCCCCCCCCCCCCCCTCTCAGTCACTTCATCCATATTCCATCAATCACATATTTGGATACCCTTTTCAGGTTTATACAACATACTGGAAAATGAAATATTGTTCCTTTGGACCAACTGTCCATACTAGGATTGGTGCTCTGTGACCAGCCCTCCATTAGGCCTCCTTTTCCAAAGAAACACCCAAATCCACACTCAACTAGGACTTCTCTATCATATACAGAGTCTAGATACCCTCCAAAACCAAAGATTTTCACATTTGCAATGATCACTAACAAGTTTTAAAGTCTCATTCACAAAACCCTCCTTTTAAGGCTTAATAACCTAGGGTCTTCTCAAACACACCCTTACATACCTTCTTAGACCCCAAAAATGGATCTAACACCATATCCTGATCATAAATTGGTCTTCTATGCAAAGAAATATGGTCCTCCAATGGACCAATCGTCCAGACCTTGACTGTCCCCAATTCTAGTGACCCTTAAACCGGGCTATCCAAGCAATCTGAGAATGTTCTTCCACTTCACTGTCTACCCTGCATTCAAGAACATTTGAAACACATAACATAATGAAAATCCATCCTTCACAACTCCCTTCCATTCATGGAAAATATTAAGTACTATCTCATTACCCTATCCTCGTGGTATTTCATTGGTGCACTGTGCAGGAACAGTCACTGTTGGTTGTGTTTCAACACACCAACTTCCTCTACACCCTTAGACACTCATGAATGGATTCAACTTGATAAAAAACAACCATTCTAACATACTCATTATGCACGAAAAGGAAACAATCTTAAATCCAATCTTTGCATCTATCTAATCTAACTGGTGTATACCCTGACTGTACAGGGACAGTCACGTCTAGAGGACCCAAAAATGCTTTCAAACCTACACAAAACTATTCATAACTCCAATGACATGAAACAAGATACCCTAGAAATCATTTGGATCCATATCAACCATAAGAATAAACGTTTTTCAATAGAATAGTCAGATTGTACCCTCATGGGCAGTGACTGGCAGATTACCAATGAATTTACATTTTCATTACTTGAAAATAGTTTACATTCATTGTTATGATCTGGAATCGATCATTAACTTGTTCCTCCCTCTTCTCTGCCTCTAACACATCCATCCAACCATAAATAAGCCTCTTCAAGGCTGGTTGTAACCACCAACTAACTGGAAGAGTCTATTGACAGTTAGTTACTTTTTAAGTTTGGTTGTCTAGTTGAGAACAAGTTGTCAACTTCGACAACATTCTTCCTCTAAGGCATTTATATTATTTCCTTGAACCTTTTAAAGTTTTATCGAACTTCAAAACATCCTATCCCTTTTAAAGACCTCATATAAGCCCTGATTTTTCCAACTTGAGCATTTTACAACTTTAGCACTCTAAGTGCTTTTAACATCAAACTTAAGGCTCTATTGGCCATTTACAATTATTATGGACCTTTATAGGTCATTTTTCAAAGCCTACTAACTTTGGATAAACTTGTTCTTCCCTAGTGACCCCTAGGTACCCTTATCCCTAATCAATGTCATTTAATGGCTTACAAAGCATGGTCCTTCACAAAGGACTTAAAACATTACAAAACATTATTAGAAGACCTTTAAGGTCCATTACAATATCAAATGACCTTGGATGGTCATGTTGTTCTCATCTTCACCCAAGGATCTATTAGTGACCCTGGTATGCCACCTCGGTATATGTGTTCTAATTAACATTACTTTAAGGTATATGTGTCCCAAATCCTTCTTTCATTTACGATTCTTGCATCAAATTTCCTAACTTACTCTTAGGTGGTCTTCCCATAGCTCGCTTTAATGTAGTACAAAATGCAACTAAAGGCTTCAACAATTTTGAAGCAATCACAAATGGTGAGGTGAGTGCTTGGCATTCAAAAAAGTATGTTAAACTAATTTGTTCAAAATTGCAAATTTTTTAGGACTTTTGGTTTCCCATGTTATCTAAGGTAAGGTAATTCAGATGAGGATGTGTTATCAAAATTTGGAGTTAAGTTATCATATTCAAAAAAAGCAAATAACTTGTGCAAGATCTAAGGGACATAAAGGAAAAATGGTTAGATTGGCTAGAGTAGGAAGATTGGTTAGAACAAATAGATTAGGAAGTGAAGAGACATAAGCAAGTAACGGTGTCAGGAGAATTGTAGTTTTAGGGAGCTCTTACAAAGTATATATATGTTCACCTATGTGAATAGATCTATATCAAGAGTGAGAGACTAAAAACTATATGAAGGATTGATTCAATGAGATTTCAAAAGGAACATTGTTGAATATCATATTGAAAACAATGTTGAAATTGTGAGGAATAGAATATATTACTTGCAGAGATTTACATGATAGATTTGGCTCTATGGGAGCAGTATTTTGTATTCTCATTCACTGATTATAATTTCCACAAAAAGGAACATACATATTGTCACAATGAAATACTGAATTTATCATTTTCAATCTCCGGTAATCTTGTGATAGAAGTTATTATAAACAATGATAAGATTTTTAATTTTTTTTTCAGTATTATTGAACTATTGTGATAGCGGGGTTGGTGCTCCTTGAAGTTGGTGCTTCTAAACATTGAGGTACAGAGTTTGTGATCTTTGGATTAATAGGAAAGATACAGGTGTCGAGTGGTTTTTCTACTCTTAGAGAGTTTTGCACTCATCAAAATCATGTTGTCATGTGTCTAACGTTTGTCTCTCAGTTTGATGCATTATTTGCCTATCTCGGTTTCAGTCCATATGTCCATTCAGTTTCAGTTTATGATGTGATACTTTATGTTCAAGTTATCTTTACATACTGTCTCAAGTAGTTTGATTTCATTTAGGGCATGTTTAGGTTATCTTTACATACTTGTCATTGTATTGATCTTTTTTGGTTTTTTATATGGGGTGGGGTTATTCTGACAGATTGTTACATACCCTGACTCTACAGGGGCAGTCATGTTTTGAGGGATTAAACACTTCCAAACTTTAATAGAAACTATCCAAGACTTTAATGTAAATGCATCATAATACCATAACAATCCATTTAGATCCCTAACAACCAATAACGATGGCGCCTTGGATGAACAATAAATCACTCACGGGTTGTTCATGAGTAGAAAATTTAGGATAAACACAAAATAATGATGCCCTAGCTTCATGTAATGTGAAGAACATAGCCATGGGCTTATCAATGAGTACCACATGAATGTAATAGCAGCAATGTATATAAACAGAGATCAAAATCTCAAACACTTATACAGTGATAAAAAACATGCCAAAAAATACACAATACATGATGCCCTGGCACATTGCTCACAGACCCTAAGTAGGTAACCAACAAGTAACAATGGCGCCTTGGATGAACAATAAATCACTCACGGGTTGTTCATGAGTAGAAAAATTAGGATAAACACAAAATAATGATGCCCTAACTTCATGTAATGTGAAGAACATAATAAGTACCTCGTGAATGTAATAACAGCAATGTATATAAACATAGATCAAAATCTCAAACACTTATACAGTGATCAAAAATGTGCTAGCAAATACACAATACATGATGCCCTGGCACATTGCTCACGGGCCCTAACTTCTAAGTAGGTAACCAACAAGTACCAATAGAATAGAAGCATAAAACAATGCCAAACAAATGCAGAGTAAGGAAATCCTTACAGGCAGTCCTCCTTTTACACCAAATAACAGTGGCAACCCTCATAGACAGTCCTCCTTTTACCCCAAAATAATAGTGGCAACCCTCACAAGTGGTCCTCCTTTTACACCAAATAACAGTCACAACCCTCGTAGGCGGTCCTCCTTTTACACCAAATAATAGTGGCAACCCTCACAGGCGCTCCTCCTTCGCGCGCTCCAAGTTAAAACCAAATAATGAAATGAGATATGAAATCTTTTTTCTTTTTGAAGTTATGCCCATGTTGGTCGAAATTTCGACCTACATGGTATTGGTTGAATTTTTGACCAACATGGGCATGGATTTTTAAAAAAATAAATTTCCTTCTATAATCTGACCAACCTAAACCTTTTTAATTGATGGTCAAAAATTTTGGTAGAAAAATGAGGTCAATTGTACTAGTGAGAATTCAAGTGGACATATGGAGCTGATAAAAGTTTTGAAACCCTGAAGCAAAAGGTTGTTGAATTGCATGTGTTAGCATGGCTTGATTTCAATAAAGTATTTCAAGTGTAATGTGATGCAAGTGGAAGTGCAATAGGAGCTATGTTGAGTCAAGAAGGTAAACATGTTGCTTTCTTTAGTGAAAATTTGAATGATGCAAAAAAGAAATATCTTGTGTATGATCAAGAATTCTATGCTATTGTTCAAGCATTGAAGAAATGGAGACATTATTTGATACTGAGTGAATTTGTATTGTATACTGATCATAAAGCTTTACAGTATTTGGGTAGTTAGAATAAGTTGAATAGACATATGAAATGGGTTGAGTATTTGCAGAGCTATACATTTTTTATAAAGCATAAGAGTGGAGTCACTAACCGAGTTACAGATGCATTGAGTAGAAGAAGATCTTTGATGACCGAGATGAAAATTGAAGTTCTTGGTTTTGATGACATGAGAGATTCTTATGAATTTGATCCTAATTTTTCTAAGCCGTGAAGAAAGTGCAGAGCACCTATTCAAGATCAACTAAGTACTAAATGGGAAGAATATTTCATTCAAGGAGGTATGTTGTTTAAAGGTATTCAGTTGTGTATACCGAGAGGATCAATGAGAACTAATTTGATAAAAGAGAAACATAGTAGTGGTTTGGCTGGACACTTTGGTGTTGATAAAACATTGAATTTGCTTAAGGAGAAATACTTTTGGCCATAGTTGTATAAAGATGTTTAGAAATTTGTGAAAAGTTGTGGAATTTGTCAAGTTGCAAAAGGAGTAAGTCAAATAGGATTGTATACACCGATTTCTGTTCCTGAGAAACCTTTGATTGATATCAGTATGGATTTTGTTCTTGGCTTACCGAAGACAGTAAGAGGTAATGATTCTATATTTGTTGTTGTGGATAGATTTTCTAAAATGACACATTTTATACCTTGTAGAAAGACATCAAATGTAGTACATATAGCAAATCTTTTCTTTAAGGAAATTGTCAGATTGCATGGATTACTAAGGAGTATCATCTCTCACCGAGACAGTAAATTTTTTGGATACTTTTGGAAGACCCTTTGGAGAAAGTTTGGCACTGAGTTGAAATATAGTTCTACATTTCACCCACATACCGATGGACAGACAGAAGTTGTGAATAGAAGCTTGGGAAATCTTTTGAGATGTTTAGTTGGAGACACACTGAGTAATTGGGATTCTATTTTGGCACAAGCAGAGTTTGCATACAATAATTCAATGAATAGGAGTATTGGAAAAAAAACCTTTTGAGATTGTAAATGGCATACAACATAGAGGTATATCAGATTTAAGGGATATTACTGATGAGGGAAAGAGAAGTGCTGAAGGAGTAAAGTTTGTTGAGTACATGAAGACATTGCATAAAGATGTGAAACATAAGTTTGAGAAAATTAATTAGAAATACAAAGACAGAGCTGATAGATCTAGAAGACATAAGACTTTTGCAGTCGGTGATGAAGTTATGGTTCATTTGAAGAAAGGTATATTTCCTATTGGAACATATGGGAAGCTAAAAATGAAGAAGTTTGGTCCTTGCAAGATTTTGAAGAGATTTGACAGTGGAAATGCTTATGAGATTGAGTTACATGATGACATGGACAAATCACCTATATTCAACATTGTTGATTTGTATGAGTGCCATGAGTCGGATGAAATGACAATATCAAATGATTATCCTAAGAAACAGATAGAAGAAGTTGAGCAAATTTTGGAACAAAGAATTGATAGAAGTATAAGAGGAAAATAGTATATGGAATATCTGGTAAAGTGGAAGAATAGACCGATTGAAGATAATTCATGGATTTCACAATCTGAGTTGGATTCAGCTCGGATCGTACTTGCTTCATGATTCGGAGAATCATTTCAAATAATCCCAGGTGTTTGATGCAGGAGCATCTCGGGTCCTTGGCAATCCTGTGTCACCAAAAACATGTTTGTGTTTTCCTTTGTTGCTTAGTTCCTGCTTTGACCAAGTTGGCTCAGTAGTTGCTCGGTTTCCTTTATTTACCGGGTTGGTGAGTTATCTCTCTAGCGCTCGGTGATGCTTGTCTGGCGCTCGGTTATCCTTGCTTACCGAGTTGTTTATTTTAGTTCTCTGTTGAGGCTGACTCTTGCAATTAATTATGGTCATAGATTTAATGTTGGTATATATTATTGGGAAGCATTTGGACATAGATCTAGTCGTTCCTTCCTTTGATGGTGGATCTGAAGGCCGACTTGTTCAGTAGCCTCTTGTATATAAAGTAATATTTTTTTTTAGTTTTAGGACATCAATTAGGACATTAGAGATAGAAGTTAGAAGCTAGAAGATTGTTTCAGATCCTCGCATGTTAGAGGACTTATGTACTTGAATTGTAATATCTAGCCTAAACCAAGAAGGCCTTACAGCCCAGCATGTATGAATCAATTGGGATAAATATATGAAAGATATCTGCATTCTCTCTCTCACTTGTGTGTTTGTTTGTTTCATGTGTGATCTCCGCAAGGTGGATCTGGTTAGGGTGTGCCTTTGGCCCCTCATCCCCATCCTCCCTTGCGTCAAATATAGATCATGAACATTGACTATTGAAAATTTCGTAAAAATTCAATGTGTTTTGCAAAATTTGAAAATGGTATGGCATGCCATTTTGCAGTGAGTTTAGTCGTGTCCCTATGACTAGGTAACCTAACCAACCCTAAGGCTTTACTTATCTCATGGTTGTTGGCAAAGATGGAAACTTTGAACTCTCCTTGTGTTTGTGCCCCTCTCCTAATGATACTTTGAGAGTGACCCAATATCTTGGATCCACTTAGACACACAAAGGTAGTTATACATAATCTTCTACCATACATGTATCTACATATCAAAACATTAGTTTCTCAAATTTACATCATTAATTCCATTAATCCATCAACCGATGCTTTAAATAATTTCAAATGACAACATCACATGTTTAATTATTTAATTTAAACAATTATATTAAAAGATCATGAAGAGGGATGTAACAACAATCATTCAAACCTCCAATAAGGTTTTTATTTTTTCAAAGTCATCAAACCCTTCTCTCCATTGTAGCCAAGTCTCTAGTGCCATAATATAGTCTTATTTGCAGGTAACTTTGATTTAGAAGAAAAATCGCCCTTAGGTACCCAAAATTTATGACCATTTGTTGAAGATGAAACCCTCACCTTTTCCAATGAAGTATCCATAGATCTTGTTTTCTCAAAGTACTATTACACTCAGCAGTGTATGCCTCCAACTTATACAATGTGCTAGTTCTAACACCTCTAGCAATTACCATGGCACCTCTCGTCATTTTGCATCCTGCATCAAAGAAGACTACCTACATGCCCAAGTCTATTAGTTTTCTCACATATTTCTAATTTTGTTTTATACTAGGAAGATGCAACTCACCATTAATCTTTCTTATTATACCATCGAGAAACCTAATTCTAACTCTACCATGACCAACAATATTTAAATGAGAATTATCACCCAATTATACCTTACCTCCATCAAATTCTTCATATTTAGGAAATCATTTGTTATTAGATGTCATAGGAAAAGATGCACCTAAGCCAATTAACCATGCATGAGTGACCAAAGTCACAATAAGAATCACCATTTTCCTTCTCGTACTCAAAATCAAAATCAAAATTATTCTTCTTTTCTTATTTGCAGTCCTTATGAATGTGTCCATGCATACCAAAATTTCAACAAATAACTTTGGGTTTTCCAAGTAATTTGGATCTCTCCCTGGATTTGAATTTATTATGCTTCTCATTCTTCTTGCCTTTTTTCTTAGGTCTTCCACAAACAACTATAGCCTCCTTGACACTGATGGATACCTTCCTCCTCATCTTTTTAGAAGGAAAGAACTCACCACATCTTCATTCTTCAAAATAATAAAAGTATTGTCAATGGCCATAACAAGAAAATCCCACAAATTAGGCAAAGAGCAAAGAAAGATCTAGCATTTATCCTTTGCATCCATCTTGACACCAACTAATGAAAATTAAGTGAATAACATATTGAATGCTTCCATGCAATCTTTAATTTTTTCACCCTCTTTCATTCTCAAGGAATGTAGTTTCTTCCTTAAGAAGATTGTTTACTAAAGACTTGGCTTGATACACCTCACCAAGCTTCTTCCATAGCTTTTTTGTATAGGTATCTTCATGGACATTGATCATAAAAGAGTCTACAAGGCACAATCTAATTAATTAGCCCCTTAGCTTTACAGTTCATAACATCATATCCAGTAGCCTCAGTTGGATCTGTAGGTTTCATGAAATTCTCATCAACATCATCCCACAGGTCTCATCTATTAACAGATCCTCCATCTTCAGCTTCCACATTTCAAAATTATTTCTACAAAATTTCTTCACCTCTATTCTCCTTGACAAAATTACTTTCTAAAAATTCCTACAACAAAATCACAAAATATCTTCTACACAAGCTCCCACTCAAATCTACATTAGTTCAAAAAACTTAGCAACTCACAACTGAAACCAAAGGTGATAAGGCTCTTATACAACTTGTAAGGAAATTAAGGTAGTGGAACAACTTCCTACACTAACCTTGAGACGAGGGTCATGTAAATTAAATTTCTCATATCTTTACAACAATTATAGAAAATTAACAGAAATAGTATGCATACCACAATACAATGATTTACGTGGGGAAAACATTTTTGGGAGAAAACCTACTCCAAAAGCCGCCCAATACATTTTTCAAAATCAATAACCAATTACAATATACTTGCAAAGCAAGCTTCTCACAGGAATACCACCAACCAGAGATCCAGAGGTAAATGAATAGCTATAAGACTCTTACCCACATGCCCTCCATCTTACAATATATGAACCATCAAACGGTATTACAAAACCATGGGCTAAAAACAACATAAAATGGCATCCATCTTATCTCCAATCAAAGATGCCCTATGATGTGAAAAAATACACAACACATGCAACTCCCTTTAACGGCTTATTTATCTATTCAACATGTTTTTACATTTCCTATTTCAACAAACCCAAATTTTGGAGGCCATAACTTTTGAACAAGGTGTCCAATTGATGAGTCATTTGAAGTGTCAAAAAGCTCATGACATGTTTTATCAAGCTATAACATGCCAGTTACAAACACTTGTGGGTTATTTCAAAGCCTCTAAAGCCTTCAAAATTGAATCCATAAAATTTCTTCGACAACTTCAAAAGCAAAAACTTTAATATCTTCAAATCTAGACATGATCATGCAACTAAAATTTATCAGCATGGTTATCTTGCCCATCCAAACCTTTGGGGAAAGTTTAGGAAAATATGTGCTCAAACATAAACTTACTATTAATATTAATTCTATGTAAATGCAAGGTTGAGTTGTAACAGATTGTACACCCAAGACCACGTCATGTTTAGCACTAGCTCTCTATCATTAGAAGAAGCAAAGGAAGCAATGAAAAAACCCTTGGCAAAAGGGAAGAGCTCAATCTTACCTAACACTAAAGGCTTCCAAGAACCCAAAACCCAACCATGGAGATGCTAAAGGTTAGGACAAGTATCAAATAGCCTACAAACCAAGCCACAACTTTGGTATAAGTCCTCACTATGCACCATATTATGGCCACACACCATAATAGCGGAGGTTTCAGTGCAAGGAAACGGGAGAGATTTTTTCCTTGGAGGATGAACAACAACAACATTTGCAATGACAGGAGCATCAACAACACAAGCAAAACTTCTATCACTAATAGCCATGACAAGTTGTCAAGGGGTGGGGGGCACCACCTCTAGTGACCCTAATAGAAGCAACAGGTCACTAAGGGATGGAAACACCACTAATTAAATAAATAAAATTAGAGACTATGGGATTGCAAGCAGAATACACACCTAACAGAGCAGAAGGAAGCCCCGCAGAAGCCCTAGAGCCAATCACCAAAGAAGGCAAATCAAGCAAAGGATCACCCAGCAAGGTAGCAATAACAAAAGGGTTTGGAAATGCATTGTGCACAAAGAGCAAAGAGTTGTGGTGACAACCATTTAGAGTGTATAATATCTTCTAAATATGTTACAATGAGTGATATTCCTATGTTTTACATTTCCATTTACTCTGTAATATTACAAGTACATAGTAAGTAAACATTTTATATTGCAAACTTGTTATTGTGCACATCTTCTCCAATACAATACTTTTCTTTCAAAGTCTTTCACATTTATGCTTTTGAACTCACTTACGGTTTCATTTGTATATTCTATAAACTCATGGATACCAACTAATTTGTATTTTTTCTCTATGATCCACCTACAAATAAATAAAAAATGTAATGACAATGATTGAAATGGTGAATGAAAAAGGTCTAAAGGATCACCACTCAATTTTTGCTTTAAGGATTGGAGGAGTTTAATTATGGGAGCTAAAGATTAACACCCAACGCCACTTTGCAAAAACAAAAGAAACCTTCCACAATAGAGTATACACCAAATTTGGTATTTTTTCAAGCTTTTTTAATTCTCTAGGTCACCATATGATGCAAGATAAGAGCATACCCAACATTACTAAAAGCAATCAAGATCTCTCATCTAGCATTATCTCTACCCTCGGATCTAAGGAGGGTTTTGAATGTCCTTGGCTATAATACCATATAGGAACTAAAGATTAGCTCAACGCCCAAGACCACCAACAAAAACACAAGAAATTTTCCACGAGAGTACAAAGGAAATGAGTTTGTGAGAACTAAGATGTATGAGATATGATCAAATGATCAATGGGGTATGTTACAAGGCATACATGAACCTTGCTAATATAAGTGAATGATAAGATTAAAAAAGATGTTATGTGTCATAATCATGTGTTTTGAGACAACTAACTTTAAACAAATATCAAATGGCATATAACACAAGAAGTAAATGAGATACAAGGCCCCATTTTAACTACTAGAAATAATATCTAGGACCTAAGTTAACTTGTGAATAGGTCCACACTAAAGAATTAGCTAGGACATGACCTTATTCGCTCTAATATTAATGAAAAATTGTAGGACCATTTGTAACATTTATAGACCTATTACAATCTTGCATAAGCATTTCTTACCACAATTACTATCGTAGGAATTTGAAGTGCTTTTAAGTTGCATACACAATTTGACTAATGGATGGAAAAGGTCACTCATTTTCATTATCCAATTCAAATCACATTGACGGACTATAATGGGATTAGGTAAGAAGAGTTCAAAATGATTTAGAAATGTGCTACTTGATGATTTGGTCGCATGTATTGAGAGATGGGTGTTGATTATGCTTTATAATATCAATATTTATATCATCACATGGTGGATTGTGGCTTATTCGCAGCCAAAACTCATCCCATATGTGAAATAGAAATATCACATCTACATGACACATGATGATGCAAAGCATTTCTTGTAACTTGATTAGGCACGGTTTGTAGTTTGCTAAACAAAGTGAGGTAGTAATTTTAAGATAGTAATCTATAACTATTCCAATACTCATCATTGACATTTAATTTAAAGACTGGCTATACCATTTTTATTACTAAGTAAAATTATTAGATTGTGTCTTGATTGTTATAACTTATAACTGCCCAATCGCGTCTTCATTCAGGCATGTCATGATTTTCCTTACAGTCCTAATTGCTGGTTGTATAGGGTCAGCACCCTTGTTTTGCTGCATTACTTTATCAAAAACATTAAACTATCAACTTAAAAATAACTTCTTTGCACCCTAATTTAACATGCCATGTGTTTGGGGTTTGTATAAGAATTGAGCCAAATCATTAAGCATATTGGGACAAAGCAGGGACCAAAACAACAAATTGAGCACGGTTTGATATAGCTATGGAGTACGGTTAAGACAATATTGAACACGGTTTGATAAAGCTATGGAGTAGGGCTAAGATACACTATATAGGGTAATGTTGCCTTCTAAGAAAAGTTCTAAAAGACGGGTGGTTATCCAGAGAAGCAGCAAAAATAATGGCCCTTCTTCCCTCAAAAGCCAAGATACAAGACATCATTATAGACAGACCCACTTGAGGCTCATTTGATAATGAATAGTTTAGTGCAAGAGTATGCTAACAAAAGGCTACAAGTGCTGTGCTTGTGTATACCATTTATGAATGCATCAAATTGCAAGAAATATCTGAGACATTCTTTGAGGTATTCAATAAGACATTTGACGACAGGTAATGGTCATAGAAGCTGTGGATCTGATTCCAACTCATTATGGCAAGTAGAAAAAATCACATCACATTGAATGCATTTGAAGGTAAGGGAGTAGACTACAGCAGTTGAGGTCATCCCTCAAAGCTGAAGGATCGGTCACTTACTATATTTCTGCTAGTGCTGAATTTTGTTCTTATTCCAAGGTCAGTAATACAAGTCCTGTAAAAGTAGTACAAGCAGTTGGGTCAAACTTGCTCCCGTTACCCCAAGATGTTACAAAAATCTGAATATAAACATTCCAGTTTCTAGTGAATCCAAGGATGCAATGGGAACAAAAATAGCTTCAAATCAAGTAACGAGGCTCCTGAGGTAGATCCTAATTGAAATGCAATAAGAGAAGTCTGTCCATAAGGAGACAATGTGACCAAATCATCACAATGCATGGAGGGTGAAAATGGTACAAATGATAAATTAAACATCACATTCAAAATTTTACGAAGGAGGCCTATATAGGACTGAACAGTGACATCCCCTTGTGGATAAGTTTAAAAAGTTAAATATCCCAAGAACAGGGAAAGAAAAGGGAGTCTTTCCCTCAAAAAATACAAGAACCGGGATTACTATAAAAACACCTTCTCAAGGTTCATTTAAGAAGGGAAGATCTGAAGCAAGTGTATTCTTTGGAATTTCTCTCAAAAACAAAGTTTAATCATGCGTCTCCCATTCTCTGATTTAAGGAACTTAGCAAACCAACTAAATCTCAAGAGAAAAATAGCACTCTTTGCTCTCTTATTATTATACACCTCTGGGGGAAAAATACTGCATGTTTGTGAGATTGCCTCAGCACTTTGACACTGTTCTAACATGACAGGAATAGAGCAGTTCCAAAGACTCAAGCTGTTAAAATTTATTTCTAGAAATATTTCTAAAAAGTAGAAACAAATAGCATAATTGATTTTGCTCATTTCACTAATGCACATTAATGCTCATGCATGTGGGCGTGTTGCAAAAGTTAGCTTGTTTGTTGTTGAGCAAGTGATCCTGTGTCAAAGCCCCATGGTGGATGTTAGTTCTTTGTGAACAAAAGTTAGTCCTTAATGGACAAAGTGTTGTATTGTATGAGATCTGGACCCCATTAAGAATCAATCCCTCATTAGTTAATCAAAATGAATGTTGACGCTCAGCAAAGGAACTCGGACCCTTATGTAACTGAGGTTTTGCATAACTCAGTAAGCCCACATTTTGATGCCAGGGTCATAACTATTCTCAAACAAAATGAATAAATAAAGGCTGGCCCAGTAGCCATTTATTGTTTAAGTAACCACAGTATGCTGCAAACAGGAAGGTACAGTATGACTGACATTAATAGGAGTATTCAATATTCAATTCATAAGCATCACAGATCTTCATATTTTGACTGTATATCATGCAAATACGTACTTTGATTTTGGATGGCAAGAAAATCAGAAAAACTGCGTAGATAAAGATCATTGACAATGCAGCTAGTTGCAGAGTTGAAATTTCATAATGTCATTTTTTGTTACAGCTTGAAACAAGAGAAAACCACCACTTATAATGCCTTCAAAAAGTTATCATGATTTAAATGTTTGCTGCTGTATAAGTTTTACTAATGTACCATATGTAACTCATCATTTCATCAAAATGTAGAGTTGCCAAAGCTACTTGTCATCATGTCTGATGCAAGTTGGAGTCTTTTCTATGTTGAAATAGAATTTAACAGAAAAATAATTTCAAAATTTGCCAATAATTTTGTTTTAGAAGCTTGTAAGTTTTCCTACATGACAAGTACAAAAAAAGTCAGTATTTTTTCCTTAGAAGCTAGTTGCAATGTCCACTAAAAACAAATATTTTTCACTGGTGTGTGCCTAAAACATTGTTGTAAAAATGGTCATAAAATTTTGCTATTAATTAAAATGACATTTCCAACTAATGCGCAGCAACATCTGATTTGTGCCAACTGAATTTCTGATTGAAAGAATTGAACTTAAGAACTGAACTGCCACGAGCTTCCAGAAAACAAGTTTCATCGCCTGTATCTTTTGTCTACTTGTTGTTTGGCAGTGTCTTTAAGTCTCTGATTATATCCTTCAATTGGTGGAGTCAAATAAGCCCGGTGCCTATTTGGAGGAAATGGGGTAAAATCTGGAACAAGAGCTGCCTCTCTGAGATGAAGAGGAAGAGCTGAAATGGCTTCATTCTTCAGTTTGAGCCTCATAGTTTCCTCAGCTTGTGTTTTCCTCAAATTCCTCATTTGCAACCTGCTATACTCCTTTGCAAGGCGATTGCCCTCCTCTATAGTAAGTTCAAAAGATGGCATCTCAATTTCATCTTTGTGGAAGATACCTAATTTAACAACATCTAATTCTTCTCTCTCATCTGTAATGGCTTTTTCTTTCTTTTCCTGTTTTTTTTTCTCCTTTTCCATATCAAGTTCCCTCTGTCTTTCCTTGCTGATAAGACCCAATTTTTCCCTTTCCATTTCTCTAAGCCTGTCCTTCATTTTAAGGTACCTATCACAAAAAACTTTATGAGCTATTTATCACCAAATGGCTAATTTTATAACCAATTTCACTAAAATCTAGTTCTCAATCCCAACAACTAAAATTTTACATACTAAGATCTTAATCTCACATTACTCTTCAAGAATCAGCTATTTACAAGAAAAAAAAGGGAAAGAAAAACAAGAGTGATTTTTTTAATGGCAGCACTTCATTAATTGGGTTTCCGTGTTTGCAACTTAAAAAGAAAAAATTTGTATGTTCTAACTGTAATATGTATAAACACAATGTGCTAGTCATACTAGCATTCCATGTACACAACATGGCATAACAAAAGGTGCGTGTTTTAACTGGCTTTTTCAATTACATAGGTTTATAATGGAAAAACACAGCAAAACATAAGAAATTTAAAAAGGGTAATATTCACAAAAAAAGCAGACAATAAATTTGTTATTTCAAGCCAAATACAATGCATGGATCACTTAAGCATTTCAAATGGGGCAAAACGGAATGATTTGTTTGAAAGGTAGTCAAGGTTTGACCCAAGCATTTGACTCTAAAGACTCTGATTTGTGACAGTGCAATGAAACATCCATTTTAGATATATAAATTAGATAGGCTCATAGATTATCTGCAGAGGTAGCTGCAATATTTGTGTAAATTGTGATAATATGCTGTTGCTTTGCTTCCCTATATTTTGCTTCTTCGTAACTATAAAGGATAGTTTACAGTGGGGGTAGATGGAAAATATTTAGGGAAGAAAAACATTGCATACGTCAAACTTGTAGAGCCACCCAATATACAAGAATCTGATGGTGTGTGTCTTCAATAGACAACTACAGAAAAGAATAATTAACCTAACTTCAATAAAAGGTTGGGTGTGAAGTATGAACGGAGACTTCCATTTATTATGTAGAAATTTGTTTTTGTTTGCTGAAAGAAAAATACGAGATGTATTAGAATGGAATGAAAAATAGAAAACCCCTGCTGCCATACCCCTGTATAAAAATATGCCTTATCTTGCAGAATAAAAGGCTCCTTCAGCTGCCTCGAATATACTGTGTCCTTTGATATCAGTAAACCATTGTAAAAATAGAATGAACTTGTTTGGATGGACATTAAAACTCAGTTTAGCTATTTGAGTCTTGATTTGGAAGACGTCCTGTGTAGTGTTCTGCTTACACTTGACAATTACACACACCAGAATTGACTGGTGCAATGAACAGTTCTGGTAATCCTCTTTGTAACAATGGTTTCTCGATTCTCTACAAATGGAAAAAGCAGTTGAATAACTGCCAACTTAGGTACTCAAAGATCTATGGTTGAAACACATCTACCATATGGATGCATGGGATGTGTATTTACTGGATCCAACATCAAGGAAATGCTTACAAGATTTCTTTTTGTTTCTCAGTTCTCACCCCTGCAACCATTTCATATGATCAGCATAAGGGGCAAAGCTGCCAGCAATGTTGGACTGTTCAAAACAAAGGCCCTCCAGCGATGCTTTCACTAGATTTAAACTTGATGCATCTTGCCAACTAATGATTTGTTTTGATGATCATTTCTCACGTACAAACTATAGGAAATGCAAGGAAGGCATCTAAAGCGACAAGTCTTGGTCTCTTCGCATAATAAGCAGGAAATTCTGTAATTTTTTAATGATTTTTGTATACTCTCTAATTTTGATCATTGACAAGGAATCAAGCTACGCACCAGTCATAGACTAAAAAAAAGTAATGGAGTGACAATAGTCTCTGCAAAAACACTACAAACTTGATTAAACTGAATGGCAGAAATACATGAATGATGAAATATATTGGCATATGCTATGCAAAAATTAGAAAAGTGAGAAAATCTACCAAAATTCCACATAAAATCAAATTGAAAGCAGTTTCAACAAATAGCTGACTAACTGACCTCCCAATTACTTGGATTTTGTCTTTCTACAATTTTACTTAGATACATAGGATGAAATTTAAAAATAATAACTAGCAAACATTATAACATTGGATAGTAAAACTAAACTAACCTTATGTCTAATCCTGTGTGCACTAGAAATCCTCATCGCTCCTCTCAAAAAAAAGCATTGGACTCCAATGATTGGAAAAAAAAGGAAAAAGCTGAGACATCTGATGGTGAGAGATCCATCTGGCCTGATGCAGAAGCTCTCCTTGTTTGGAAACAAGGTATGAAATGGTCGACAGCTAGTGAGTCTCACAAAGCTTCATGTAAAAACTCAACAGCATCCAGCAAAAGCTGAAAAAATTCAGGTATGGCACCTGCAAGATGGCTGATGGAAAGCTCAAACTCCAGTGTCAACTCATGGTAGTGTTTGAGGATATCAACATTGACATCATCATGAATGCCCAACTATGCTGGAAGATCAAGTTGAAAAGCACACTCAGACCCCTGTTGAAAAATAGCATAAGGTGCATAGCAAAGATATTTGACACTCCTTTGTACTTTCTTCTAGAAATGACATATATCCAAGTACAACCATACTTTGTCACCTACCTGAAAATGATGAGGGATTTGGCAATAATCTGTTGTTTTTTTGTGCTCGTTCAACCATGGGCACTGATTTGCCCTCCCAGCCATAGACAATACACGATTTTCTCCCCCGAGCACTGCTTATTCTCAATAAGGCACATTGTGTGTAATATTTTTTTCCATTATTCAAGAGAGGAAAATTAATCTTCTTCTATACCTTTGTGATGCTCCTTCACCAAGGGACGCCACTCTTCCAAGTGGCACCAATTATTATATTATTAACATAATATAATAATAATTATTTTATTATATAATATAATAATTATAATATAATTATATTATCTCAAAATATAATAATTATATGATATAATTATATTATCACATAATAATATAATTATATTATCTCACAATGATAATATAATAATTATATTATCGCAACCTTTATGTTATCTATGTCGACCTAAAGGAATCCGACCACAGCTACAATAACATTAACACTCTGTCTTAGCTAGAGAGGAATCCTTCTCAATATCTGATTTATTGAGTAATCTCCACCATGGCTACTCCTAGAGGGTGGCTCCATCATAGCTGCTCCCATGAATGGAAATGCAAACAAACACAAGTGTTCATCGCGGAATCACTCACATGATATCATCATCTCACGATGACGGTCACCATAGCTACTCCCAGAGGGTGACTCAGCACAAGTGTTTAGTCATGGAGTCACTCACATGACCTCCACCATGGCTACTCCCATGGATGGAAATATAAATGAGCACAAGTGCCTATCACGGAATCACTCAACGTGATGTCGTCGTCTCATCGGGGCGTTCACCATGGCTGCTCCCAAAGGGTGAATAAACACAAGTGCTAAGTCATGGATTTTCTCACATGACATCCACCATGGCTACTCCCAGAGGGTGGACCATAGCTATTCCCAGAGGGTTGAACAAGGGCTTTCACCTCAAACTTCTCTCTCACAAAGAAGAATGCATTACAAGGGCTGACACCTCAAATTTCTCCGTCTCCAAGAAAAATGCTACAAGGGCTTACACCTCAAACTTCTCTCACAAAGAAGAATGCATTAACAAGGGATTGCACCTCAAACTTCTCCTTCACAAAGAAGAATGCATTAACAAGGGCTTGAACCTCACATCTTCATGAAGATGCGGCTCCCTCTGAAACAGATATCAACCTTCTACCCTCCATGTCCAAGGTTGTTTCTGATGAAATGTCACACTCCCTCTGAATCTAATATCAACCTTCTGACCTCCTCATCCAAGGTTGCCTCTGATGGATTGTCTGACTCCCTCTGAGTGTAAAGTGCTCCTCTTTGAAGAAAGTGCTAGATCCACATACGGTTGAAAGTGTTAGATCCAAGACCACCTTGGACCTACTGTCATAAGATCAAGTCCTAGACCAGACATAATATAACCATCCTAAGATTTAGAACAAAATCCCCTATTCCCTGGAATTGATAGAGGACATTATTTCCGAATTTTGATCATTATCATGTTCTAGAGTGATCTTGAAGATGGCTCTGTACTCAGTCAACAGCAAGAAGAACATTGACTTTTGTTTGTGGGTTTCAACGGATACTATCAACACACCACATTCAAGCTCTCACTCGCCCAGCAATAAGCAGATGGATGCTAGCAATGTCCAGCTGCTAAGGAACCTTCAAATCACAATGATAATACACCTCTCAGATGACTAGCTTCATAACACTTCCCAAGGACTCTGGTAACTGTAATATCTCTGGAACTTTCTTCAATTGCTTTGTTTCTTGGCAATAAAATTCCAATCTATATTAAATAGAATGAATTCCAATGTCACACAGGTGATTCTGAGTCTCAACAGTAAGCCGTAAAGGAAGTGCTAGCACCAACCAAACGTTGATGCACAGCCAAGGTTCTACACCATACAAATAAACACCAAATCCTCTGCTACCACTGTAGTATTCCTCTATGCTCAGACCAATGCACTTACATTAGATTATACACAGCATCAACTAGAGAAGATATAGTTTCTATACTTAGAGCAGAATAGACTCCATTAACATGCTCAAGAAATGTGTAACCAATCCAACAAGAATTATGGTGCACCCAGTCAAGCAAAAGTTTGTGATTTGATACTATGGTCGTTCCTGACTTTACAAATTAATATGTGACTGATGTTGTCTTCCAAAACTAGGCTTCTTGTTCTAGTCTGCTATTATCTACCATTGAAAGTTGAGGCTTAAACAATGTTTCTCAAGCTACTAATGTTTCAAAGACTCGGCACCGCAGGTAATCTTAAGGCAATCTCTCTCCGTTGAACTCTTCATACACGACAACTTCCTTCTTAACCTACCAGTCCAACTCATTATAATTTGTTTATTGTCCAACTACCAGCATTTCATTCCAGTTTGTTTGTTTTGTTTAGACAAGTCGGGTGTTCCATCAATGAAAAATGGTTGACAGCAAATCACAATCGGTTGCAACCATCATGGCAAATATAAAACCATCGTTTCTAAGAATGTGTCCAACATACTGCAACTTTCGATGCCTATTGTATTTTTCTTCATTCGCATCAATAAAGAAACCTTTCAGCAGACATATCTCCTCAATCTTGTAACAAATTGTATTGACTTGACTTCTATCTGATTCCGATGGAGAAATATATACGCCTCCCATTTCCAGTTGTAGCCTTGCCTGAAATATATATATATATGAATCGGTTATGGTCTTCTATTCGTCGTTTGAGTGCTCACCTTAGTCTTATATAGTCGTTGTCTTCTCATTGATGCTTGAAGATCAATGGTAATATTATTATCGATTGTGTATGACCAAATTAGTTTCCCAAGTTGATGCCTCTTAACATCATAATCACTATCATATGGCAATATCAAGAATCATCGTCTTTACTGAGGTTTAGATTTATGGAACATCTAACATGTTCCTTCTCTATTGGAGATCGATAGACTCCTCAACAATATCCTTATGCTTGGCTCTGTGAGTGTCTTGAGCATATCGCTATCCTTCGGGAATGCTCAAGCTTTTATTGGCAACCCTCGTGCCTTATATTGCAATTCTGTAATATACCGGTAAACATGTAATTGCAGAATTGTTGACGTGGAGCCTTCATACTTCTGTGCAAGGGTGTCGAATGTATGGAGTCGACAATTGTTCCACACTCATAAAGTTCTCTGGGATTGCTTTTGGCTCTATTCTCATCACTCGTTTATATTAATGTAATTGTGCCATATCATGTCATTAGAAACTCCCTCGTGATGTTGTTATTCAACTTGATTGTATGCATGTCGAATTGCACAGCCGGTGAGCAAGATCAAAGGAGCCACAAAATAACCTTTCAAACTTTGCAGTTTCCTTCATTATTTAAACTTCACAAACTGGTAGGGAACCCACTCTGATACCATGTTATTTTTTTGTGCTCATTTACCCACGAGCACTAATTTGCCCTCCCAACCATATACAATACACGATTGTCTCCCCCAAGCACTACTTATTCTCAAGAAGGCAGATTGTGTGTAATATTTTTTTTCCATTATTCAAGAGAGGAAGATTAATCTTCCTTTATACCTTTGTGATGCCCCTTCACCAAGGGACACCACTCTTCCAAGTGGCATCAATTATTATATTATTAATATAATATAATAATTATTATATTATTATATAATATAATAATTATAATATAATTATATTATCAATCACAATAATTTTATCAATATAATTATTATATCACAACAATTATATTATCACTATCACAACCTTTATGTTATCTATGTTGGCTTGAAGGAATCCGACCATAACTACAATAACATTAACATAATCCATGAGCGATTTTTGTTTCTCTTAAGTTTTCTGACAAATCTGAATGACTATAGACTAAAGGGACTACCCATGTTGGACGAATGAGTGGGCATTACTGTGCTCTTTGTGAATGTGTGCAATAACTAGAGAAGACAAGGATAAGGGATGTTTACCCAAAAGGTAGACTTGTTACAGACGCACACGCACAACCATCAATAAGATATGCAACAAAGATAATATTTATATAGGAAAGAACACAATAGCTTTTATTAATCATTCAGAATCATACCATGACAGTGTCCTTCCAATAAGCAAGTACAATATACATATAACAACCGAAGCAGTGTAACCAAACGTCATCACCCTTCTCAACCGTTGCAACTAACTAACCTCCGTCGGCGGCTGACATCCGACGGTAACCCAACTTTACCTCCGTCGGCGGCTAACATCCGACGGTGACACAACTTGACGGCTAACATCATCCCCCCCTTAAGAAAAGTCGTCTCCGGACGACAACAAAATGTCCGGGACCGAACAACAACATAGGAATGAGGAACTTCTACTGCTAAGACTAAGAAGGAAAGTGGGGTAGAGGGAGCGTCCCTAATGAAGAAGCATGCTGCTCCGCCGCTGAAAGAACTGGTGTGGTGGACGATCCCAACTGAGCCCGAAGCTCATAAACCTGTGTGGTCCGAGTCTGCAACTGTGCTTCAGCTACCATCTGAAACTCCAAGGCGGACTTGATCATCATCGCAGCCTCCAATAGTTCCTTTTCCTTTGCTTCATTTTCTGCCTGTGCCGCTGCCAATCATTGCTCTAGAGCGGCCCGTGCTGCCTGTTCAGCCATCAACTCCTGGGTACGCTGAAGTAAGTTTCTCTCTACTGCTTCCACCGTGGTGCCTAGCTCCGCCTGAGCTCTCTGCGCAGCTACCAATGCAGTCTCCCGATCAGACGAGACATACTCAGATTGCCGCAACACGTAGTACCCCTCCCTAAAAGTCTGCTCCAACTCTCGAACAAGAGACTGCCTCACTCTCAATGACTGGCGTAGGAACCGCCCAGGCAGCCAACATCTCGGCAGTCTCCCCATGAGGCCATAACCCCTGCTCAAAGCAAGCGGCAAATGCTGCACCACAGCCTACTCGGGCAAAGGCTAGAAGGCGTCTCAAATCCTCAACAATAGCCGCAATAGCTCGGGACTCTGCTACAGCCACCAACCGACGTCCTCTAGTGACCATGTCTGCTAAATAGGTCTCCACATCTTCTCCTTCCAATGCCCCAGGACCAGTAAGGGCTGCTGGGCGTGCCAATTCAATTCCACAAGGTGCCTCCCTAGCCACCTCGCCCCTCACCACCGCCCTGTCCTCCTCAGAGAAAGGAGAGAGATCATCTGTTGCCACTCGGACATCTGCGGACTCTACTCCAATCACCTCCTGCGGGTCCTCCCGTCGAGGAGAGAGAACTACTGCTGGTGGTGGAGTCGGAACCAACTGAAATCGGCGGCTGATCCAAGAATGCATAGCTCCCATCTGCACAGAGTCCTGAGGTGGTGAGGGATCCCGCAAGAGTGCAGCATCCACAGTTACTACAGCATCCGACCCAATCACTTCCATCCGGACCTGACCCTCTCCAATGTCCCGAACACCTTCGCATTCTTCCCCTTCTGATGCGACTGCTACCTCTTCCCCTAAAATGTTTGTGGCTGCCTCCTCCCGTGGAGACTCAACTAAAGGAACTATAGAACTCACTAGTGGTGCTGAAGTGAAGTGGGCCGAGGGAGATAACACTGGTGGTGCAAACCGTACTGTGTCCTCTTCGCTTGAGTCCGCATCGGAAGATTCTTCACTGGCTTCCCGGCCGCTATCAATGTCCTCTTGGTCGGATTCGACCACCATTTGCCGCCTTCGTTTCTGTCCACTGACTGCACTCCCCGTATCCAAATATCGCCAGTAGAACACCGGCGGAGCTCCTCCCGTGAGCTTGCCTTGCGGCTTGAGCTCCAACTCATCCGCAGGCATCTGTCTCAGTGCGGCCTCAAGAAATAGTCCAATAGCGTAATGGGGCATATAAAAAGTGCGGTGTTGCAGCGTCATGAATTCCCACATTCTTTCCGCCAACACTGAAGCCCAGTCATAGACCACCCCGTTCATCAACCCCTGCATGTAGACTATCTGTGGGAGAGCAATGTCGGATGCACGGCTCGAACCAGTCAACCTACTCTTGAGGACATCAAGAATACAACGCCAAGCACCCTCTGCTATGTACTCCCTCCGCAGCCCTCGTGCCTTGGTCGCATTTACCACTGTTTCCAATTCTGCTGGAGTAAGCCGCCGGCATACACGCTTTATCCAAAACTCTTTCCGCTCTGTGGACATCTTCTGCTTGGTGGTATCCACTTTCTATCCATTACGTCCTGGGATACCAAAAACTCGTGTGAAGTCCTCCGGGCCATAAGAAACTGTAAGCATATGTTTCCGATACATGAATGTACTCGTCCTCGTCTGGCTGTCAAAACATTGAATCATCATCCGCAAGGTGGTCTCTAGATTACGCACAGGAAACAAGGGCATTTGGATAGCCCAATGGACCCCTGCCTGCCGTAAAAACTTCTTTACCTCATCATCCTCCGGAGTCTCCTTCCACCATGTCCTACACTCCAGCCCATTAAGTCCTTCGAATGCTACCGTCTGATAAGTGACAGAATTTTTCCCTTTTTCCTCTTGCGCAGGCGTCATTTTCTTCCCATGGCTCCCACTTGCCTAATGATGCCCCGCAACCTTCACCCCTGATGGTAGAACAGTAGCCTGCCTGTTCATCTCTTTTTTTCCTAAGCCCCCTGCCTGTAATTGCTTTTTCCAATTGTTTCTCTTTCCCACAGAGTGCATGTTCACCCGGTTTAAATTCAAGAAACTGTTGCTTAAAATGCAAGAAACTGTTAGCAACTTTCCCTCTGTGTGCGGTAGTTATCGTGTATCCCTGCTCCGTATGGTGATACTTGCATAAAATGGTGATATATACTAACCCCGAACCATAGCACCGCGAACCATGCACTTCCCTTCCGTTCGCTGTTCCTTCCTACCACACTGTTTCATCCGTTGTTCCTCCTTCCGCGGCACTACTCTCTTCGTCCGCACCTTCTCCCGTCCGCTCTTTCCCTTCGTCCGCACCTTTGTTACCGCTTAGCCGCGGATGGAAGTTATAAAGACGGTGGTTTCACAGTCGGGTGATCCACCGACAGGTGGCCACCGTTCAGTGGTCCACCGTCGGGTGGATTCACCGTCGGGTGATCCACCGACGGGTGGCCACCGTTCGGTGGCTCCACCGTCGGGTGGCCACCGTTCGGTGGCTCCACCGTCAAGTGGCCACCGTTCGGTGGTCCCACCGTCGGGTGGTCACCTTTCGGTGGTCCCATCGTCGGGTGGTTCCACCATCCGGTGGTGCCACCGTACGGCACGTGTCTTCTTTTTTCTTTTTTCTTTTTTTTTTTTAATAAGGTTTCATTTGGCCCTCTACTGTGGACCCGATCATGGTAGATCTTTAATTTCGACCCATTAACTGTATCGGCTATGGGTACCCCGTCGATCGAGGACAGCTTAATCGCCCCGTTGGTATTGACTTCCCGGACTTGATAGGGGCCTAACCATTTTACCTTGAACTTGCCAAGTTTAATCTCATTTCGGCCATTATACCTCAGTACGAGTTGTCCTGGAGCAAATCGGGTGTGACGGAGATGCTTGTCATGCCAGTGCTTCCGACGCTGCTGCGCGACATCGGTTGCCCATTGTGCCAACATCCGTCGTTCATCCAGTTTGTTGAGAGCATGGAAACGTTCTCTAAGGCTTTCCATGTCGCCTAATCTATTTTCGAGTGCTATTCGTAGACTTGGCACCATAAACTCTGCGGGGACCACAGCCTCTTGGCCAAACATTAATTGGAACGGAGTATGTCCCGTAGTGACTTTATACGACGTGCGGTACGCCCATAGAACTGAGGGAAGTCGTTCTTCCCAATCTTCTCCTTCGACTCCACAGGACTTGTAAATCACAGATACTAGAATCTTGTTCGTGGCTTCCGCCTGCCCGTTCGCCCTCGGGTAATAGGGACTGGAGAGTGAGTGAAAAATTTTGAATTCTGTAGTGAGCAATCGTATCACGTGATTAATGAAATGCCCGCCTCTGTCACTCATGAGTTGAATGGGGATGCCGTACCTTGTAATAATTTGTTCATATATGAACCTGGCTGTGCTGACTGCAGAATTGTCTGGCAAGGCCCGAGCTTCAACCCATTTTGTAAGATATTCCGTTGCCACCACAATATACCGGCACCTCCTCCTCTGGCTTGGTTTTAGTGGTCCCACAAAATCTAAACCCCATCTCTCAAACAATTCCTGAGGATTAGACGGATTTAATGGCATAAAATCCCGCTTGAGAGGTTTCCCAGCTCTTTGACAGGTGTCGCAGCTCGTTACCCATTCCCGTGCATCGTTATACAAAGTGGGCCACCACAGGCCTGCTAGTAAGACCTTCCTTGCTGTCGTATCGGGTCCCATATGGCCTCCTGCGGAACCCTCATGGGCTTCTCTGAGAACGCCTTGGACTTCCTCTTCCATCACGCATCTCCGAAGTACCTCGTCTGGTCCCATTTTGTATAATAACCCATTAATGAGTTGGAACGTCCTACTTCTGAGTACTAATTTCCTTCGTTCGCCAGGCGGCATTCCCTCTGGGAACTGTCCTGTGGATAACAATTCTCCAATGCTTGTATACCAGGGAGGAAGAACAGCAATACGAAATAGATGAGCGTCGGGAAAGTCATCATTTACCCCTTCTGGTGGCTCCCCGGATTTGAGTCGTGATAAGTGATCTGCACACACATGACTTTTTTTGGGGCGTACAATGATGTTGAATGTGAATTCCTGCAGGAGAAGCAACCACTTACTTACTCGTCCTTGAATAAGTGGTTTGTTTACCAGGTACATTAAGGCCTGATGATCCACGAAAAATGTGAATGGAGTGGCGAGCAAGTAATGCCGGAATTTTTGTACTGCGTATACCATCCCCAACGCTTCTCTTTCTGTTGTGCAGTAGTTCTTCTCTGCCTTCGAAAGGAGCCTGCTTGCGAAGTATATGGGGTGATCACCCGTCTGTGCCAGCGTGGCTCCAATCGCAAAATTGGAGGCATCCACATGCACATGGAACTCTTTATCCCAGTCGGGGAATGCCAGGATAGGTGCAGCGACTAGCCTGGCCTTAAGGTCTTCGAATGCGTCCCTTTGCTCTAACCCCCAATTGTAAGGTTCTCCTTTCCGGGTCAGTTGTTCCATCGGACGAGACACGTGAGCAAACTATTTAATGAATTTCCGATAGTACCCTATGTGTCCGAGGAATGACTTGAGTCCCGTAACATCCGTGGCTGGTTTCATCTCGAGGATCACCCGGATCTTGTCTGGGTCGGTTTTTAGTCCGGCTTTGCATACAATATGCCCGAGCAGTTTCCCTTGTGGGACCATAAATCTGCACTTCTTAGGGTTAAGCGCCAACCGTGCCCGTCGGCACCTTTCCATACATTCCCGAAGGGCCACCAGATGGGTATCTTCCGTACTGTAAATAGACCAATCATCCAAAAAGGCTTTGAAGTTGCCTATCGACATTTTATCAAAGATGTGCAGTATTATTCGTTGGAATGTTGCTGGGGCATTGCAAAGCCCAAATGGCATCCTGTTGTAAGCATATACTCCATTTTCTACCATGAACGTTGTTTTCAGCTTATCTTCGTCTGCTATTGATATTTGGTTATACCCCGAAAATCCATCCATAAAGGAGTAGATTTCGTGACCAGCAACTTCCTCTAAGATGGTATCCGTGAAGGGAATTGGAAAGGGATCTTTGACTGTAACAGCGTTCAAACATCTGAAGTCCACGCATATTCTTATTTGGGTGGAGTCCTTCAGTGAGATCACAATGGGGGAGACCCATTCGCTCGTCTGTACTCGGAATATTATACCTGCATCAAGCATCTTTCCGATCTCTTCATTAACCCGAGCCGCATAGTTTTTGTTCATTCTGTACGGACGTTTCCGTACGGGGACTGCTCCTTCGACGAGTGGGATCCGGTGGACACACAATTCCGGCGGTACCCCCTTTAAGTCTTTGTAAGTCCAGGCGAATACATCCTTGTATTCTGTGAAAATTTTAAATGTCGTGGTTTTCAACACAGGGTTCCAGTCATCCCCTATTAAAATGTTCTTCGGGTTGGTGTCATCTCCTAAATTCGTGGGCTTTACTGTCGGTTCTTCATACTTGATGGGTTTCTTTTTGTCAAATTGGTGTGCTGGGGTTTCCTGAATTCGAAGCTCCCCCTCTTTGTACTCCTCGTACTGTGGCGGAAATGTAGGCTCCTCCTCATCCCCTATCTGGTTTTCTTCGTTGTCCTCTATCTCCAGCATGTTACATTGCCTTAGCTCGTAATCCTCCATTTGCCAATGGAATAGCCCGTTTAGTGAATCCATGTCATCGTCAGAGTATCCTTCTATTTGTAATACACCTTCCTTGTTCGGTTCTTGTCTTCCTTCGTCAATTTCTTCGTCTGTGTCTGATCCCGACGAGGACGCCAGGTCTTCACTCACCAATTGACTTCTCAAATCAATGGTGAATTTCCAGCCGTCTCTCTCTATAGAAATGACGTTCTGCTTCCAGTCGTGCTTAGCTCTTGCTTGTATTAGCCACCCCCTCCCTAAGAGGGCATCGTATCCCTTCTTTTTTACTGGAATAACAATAAAGTCCATGACAAATGGCTGGGTGCCAATCATCACTTTTTGAGCCATC
The DNA here is from genome assembly GCA_027943335.1 of Chamaecyparis obtusa. NCBI lineage: Eukaryota > Viridiplantae > Streptophyta > Pinopsida > Cupressales > Cupressaceae > Chamaecyparis > Chamaecyparis obtusa. The sequence goes on along the minus strand of BSBK01007222.1, from coordinate 446,273 downwards.
AGTGTGCCTATTGGTTTAATTCCATGCTGGTCTGCGCCTACAAGCTGGAAAGTCGGCGGCCATAGTGTTGGCTGTCCAAGCTTCTTCCAAGTTTCTTCGGGTAGGACGTTGACCCCCAATCCTCCATCAATGATAGTGTCCGTGAGTATTGTGCCCAAGATTCCCATTTCTACTACTGTCGGGTGCCTCCCGGTGTTAAGTGCCAATAATATGGGATCCTCCACGGATTTTCCCTTTTCGAGCGAGTTGGTTGTTGTCCTCTATCTGTTCGGCGATGGTACCGCATTGAGTAGGGCCATCTTTAATTGTGGGGCCACTGTCAAAAGATCTCCCAGTTGTACTGGAATTTCTGTTTGCATAATTTGCCTTAATATCCGTTCTCCGTGACTTCCCTCGGAAGTTCCCACGGCGTCATGCATTTCGTTCCGTTGGGCCATCTGAATATCTTCCCTTGTCTCCGATACTCTCTTTTTTTCAGTCTCTGGGTGTGGGTAGGTGGCTTTCCGTGCTTGTTCTCGAGTGATTGCCAACACCCCCTCGTTGCCTTCAATGTTAATTAAGTTCACTCCCGGTTTGGAGCATTTTGTATCATCATGATCTCCAAGCCCGCACCATTTGCACAGAAATTGCGCTTTTTCTCCCTTCGGACAGTCCCGAGCAAAATGCCCCCACTGACTACACGTGTGGCATTGAATCATCGGTCTTCCGCTTGTATCATATTGAAGGCGGCTTCGTCCTCCGTCATTATTGCTATTTCCTCTTCCCCCTCGGCGATTATTTCTATATCCGCCAGAAGAAGCTGTGTTTTGATCTCCGGAGGCTGAAGCTTCCTGTGTGAACATAACTTGTTGGCCTCGTGTCTTCATATTGAACGGGCATTCTTTTGTGGAGTGACCCGCCAATTGACAAATATCGCAAAACATCTTCCGTGGGCATGCGCCCTTAGCGTGGCCAACCTCTTTGCAGTCGGTGCACCAAAGTTCTCCTTCGTTGTTCCGGTTGGTGCTACCCTTCATATTGCGAAATTCCTTGAGCATTTGTTCCATGTCCTTTTGGAGTGCGGAGACTTTCTTTTTTGCTTTCCCGTCACTACCGCTGTCATCTCCCGAAGTATTGTCATCCTTCGACGAAGAAGACTCATTTTTCTTCTTCTTCGATGTTTTCTGTTCACTTTCGAGGTCCATCGCTCGATTGTAGGCGTCAATGTAAGAAGGGGGAGGAACTATCTTCATCTTCTTCCGAAGGTTGGATTTCAATCCTTCGACGAACCATCGCTTCTTCAACCCATCGGCTGGTGGACTCTCCATTTTGCCTACCAATTCTTTCAGTCGGCGACCGTAGTTCCGTACGGTCTCCTTGGGTCCTTGCTTGGTTCCGTAGATTTCGGAGACGATTTCATTATCGTCTCGTAGGAGCCTGAACTCTTTCTCAAATTCTTTTTTTAACTGGTCCCAAGTGGTCACTTGGGTTTTATCTAAGTCGGAATACCAGTCAATTGCTACCCCTCGGAGGGTTGCTGGAAATTGTTTCGTCCATTCATCGTGATCTGTAACTCCATTTGCTGCCCAAATTGTTTCACATGTGCGGCAATGTCGGACGGGATCGTCCTTTCCATCGCCTTGGAATTTGGGTAGTTTTTCCTTATGAGTAGCCATAGGTGGTTGGGTTGTGTGTTGTCCAGTACCACCGCCTGTGGTACCCGCACGCACCCCTACTGTGCTGCTTTGTACGGTATTTACTGGTGGCACTTGTTGTGCCTGTGTCACCGGTGGAACTGTGTTATATGGAGTCGTGGGCTCCAACGGAGGGTTCCCGTGTGTCTCTGCTCCGTCAACGTCACCCTCAGTCGTACGTCTCCCTTCATGATCGCGGTCTTCCGTACGTGGTGTACGGACCCAGTCTTCAAACCGGTTTCATTCTTCCTCGAGGAAGGTCTTCAACGCTCGCGTTTCCTCGATTAGTTCTTCACTACTCCGCACCCTTCGATGTTCCGGTGAAATGAACTGTTCCAATTCGGCTTCTGCACCTTCCGTGCCACTTCCGAGGTCCCCTTCGGGCAACCCTCCGGCAAGCTGGTCCTTGGCAAGTTGCCTGAGCCTATACCGACGTTCACGTTGCTGCGCGGATATCAAAGCCTTCTGTGCGGCTTCCCCTTCGTCATCTATCACTTTCTTATTTCGATCTTTATTTAAATTATTGGGCATCAAGACAGACTATACACATTGCTCAATAAAAAAGAACACTTATTTTTTATTAATTCATGTTGCTTTACAACATTCTCAATTGAACTACAATTGAATTTTTGTGTTCCGTTCCCCTTCGTTTCAAACTTCAACAACTTTACTGTTTGTCATTTCCTTCCTCCCGACGGCGACAAAGATGCTCTCGGGCGTGGAATGCACGGAGGATCTCCTGGCGGCGGTCCTCACAGTCAATTTCCTCTTGCCGAATACGTCGTGCGAGTGCTGCTTGTGCCAGCAACCGTGGAAGTTGGTTCAACAGCCGATTCGCTGCAGGGTTCGCCCCAATCGCGTCCCACACTACGCCTGCAGGGACGTCTCCGTTCGTTGCCTCCCTCCGGACGTGAGTTTCAAGAGCTACTTGAAACAAAATTCGGAAGTCACGTGCCAGATTATCCTCTCCGTCGTACAACTCTGTACGGGCTTCTTCGGCTTCTGGGTTTATTGCACTAACGGGTAAGCCCATTATGCCTACTCGCCATCCGAGTATGTCTAGGCAACGGCGCCAAATATTTACCCAAAAGGTAGACTTGTTACAGACGCACACGCACAACCATCAATAAGATATGCAACAAAGATAATATTTATATAGGAAAGAACACAATAGCTTTTATTAATCATTCAAAATCATACCATGACAGTGTCCTTCCAATAAGCAAGTACAATATACATATAACAACCGAAGCGGTGCAACCAAACGTCGTCACCCTTCTCAACCGTTGCAACTAACTAACCTCCGTCGGCGGCTGACATCCGACGGTAACCCAACTTTACCTCCGTCGGCGGCTAACATCCGACGGTGACACAACTTGACGGCTAACAAGGGAAACTCATAGGGAGCTAAAATATTAAACCAAGACAAACCTCAAAATCCCACTTGGCAAGAGAAGTATGGCGATATATCCTCAAACTTTGCACAAGAGTGTAATTCACAACTTTAGTCTGACTATAAATGGATGAAGGCTATGGAAAAGTTAAGAGAAACGCCAAAATGTTTACAAGGAACACCAGAAATGGCCCACAAAATGGGAGTCACTGTCAAAAACAATGCTAGTAGGTAAACCAAAGGATTCCCAATCAAAGTCGAAGAGTTATTTGGTTAAGCCATTCACAAAATTGGCCTTGAGGCATGGAATGAACTTAGCCATTTTACTAAAATGATTGATAACCACAAAAACACTATTATGACGATGAGCAATCATCGGAATGCCACTAACCAGGTCCATGGAGATATTTCCCAAGGATGACTAGGCATGGCCAAAGGAACACTCAAGCCCAGCTTTCTGTTTGCTAGTTTAAATAAGCAACAAATTGCATTATGCCTCAAGAAGTGAAGGACATCACGTTGCATGCAAGCCTAATAGAAGAAAAAGTACAAATAATGAAGTGTTTTGATGATTGCCAAAATGAACCCTATAGACAGTTGAGTATGCCTCCTTGAGAAAAGAAGTGTGGTGACCATGAGGTATAAATGACATATATGGAAAGCAACCCTTCCTTGATTTGAAAATCCTGAAAAGCTGCCAAACCAGAAGATGCAAGATTCACTATATGTTTGTAGGCTTGCCCAAAATCAAAGATCATCAACATACAAAGAAGCCCAAGTCTGAAATCCAAGATGTAAAGTCATTACAACAATTGAATAGTGACTCGTATGAGGACAAATCAAACAATCTGCAAAATGCTGGTGGTCCCCTTTTAGTATTTGATGACCACGTGAAATTGTTTGTAAATAGGAAACCCACTTCATATGCCTATCTTTTTCAATTTTGTTTTGGGAGTAAGAAACTGTAGAGGCAGGTGACCAGTATAAGCAATTTGTGCCCAGAAGACAATGCATTCAATATTTGATAGCTTGGACCAATGCATACAACTACTTCTCGTGTGGAGTCATTTCATTTAGCTACAATGAAGGTCTTTGAATGATAGACAAAGGAATGGCCATCATAAATCAAAACAGTTCCATGTGCTAACTATGAAGAGTCTGTCTCAATATCAAAAGGCTATGAGAGATTAAGCAATACAATTACAAGTGCAAAACACAATCTTTTCTTCAAGGTGTTGAAACCATAGGAATGGTCCTCGATCCACTGAAACACGACAGGTCTTCATCAATTGATGCAAAAGTACAGCAATTTCTGAATAGCCAAGGATGAACTTGTGGTAGAAGTTTGCAAGAATAAGAAAGCTTGCAAACTCTATGATAGTAGGTTTTGGCCATTCAAAAGGAACTTCTACTTGACAAGATCCACCCAAATTCATCAACATCTCTGATGAATCCAAGATAGGAGGTTGATGTTTGAGCAACCAAGCACTTGAAGAGATTGGCATACAATCAAATTTTCTTATGCATTTGAAGAACATGTTCCAAATGTTAAAGGTGTGCCTTCCAAGTGTGAGAACAGACTAGTATATCATCTAAATAGATGGTAAATTGGTAATAGAGTTGGCAAGGCAATCTCCAAAGACATTATTTATCAATTGCATGAAAGTGGTAGGGACACTGCTGAGCCCCAAAGACATTAGGTGCCACTCAAAAAGACCCATTTTGGTATTGAAAAATTGTCTTTCATGTGTCCTCTAATTGAACTCTAACTTGATGATAGACACTGTTCAACTTCAAATCAAATTTATAGGAAAAACTTTGCACCTGGAAGTTTATCTAGTAGGTCATCAACGCAACAGAGTGGGTATCAATTTTTTATTGCTATCTTGTTTTAATGCCCAAAAAATGAATACAGAGATGCCAAAGCCCATCTTTCTTAAGAATAGCAGAAATGGACGAGCGCATCATGAAATACTTAGTTTAATGAAACCTTTCGACAAACACGTCCTAAATTTGTTGTTTGATTTCATCACTTGGTGACATTGATGTGTGATACAATGGGGCATTAGGAAGTGGAACAGCAAGAAGGCCAATAATATCCAAAATTGCTCTATTTGGGACAAGTCTTGTAGGCTCCTAAAACACATGTGAATAAGACTACAACAATTGATCAAAACTTGCATGTGATATAGAAACAGTGACTTTTGTTGGAGATGCATCAAATTGTGGCCATACAAAAATTAATGGAAGCTTGGCTGCTTGATTGATATATTTAGCTTCTTGTGTGCAACTGAGTACTAGATTCGATAGGATGTTACTAAATTTGATTAGCTGTGTTTTATTATCTCGTTGCAATGTGTATGCATCATTGTGAATTTTGGATTTCCCTAGTTTCGCTAGCAACAGGTCACAGCAATCCATATGATTGCATCACAGGCGACCTTATCAACAAATTTGAGACCAAGAACATAAGAAACAGTGTGTGTGTCTGTGAACTATAAGGATGAACCACTATCCTTCCACACAAGTGCTTATGATGAGGATGTGGGTCCATCAGCAAGTGCATTTTGCCAATGACAGATCTCATAATTAAATTATTTGTGAGCCATTGTTGATGATATGATCAACTGAAAAGCCACATGTCAAATGAGCACAAGTGACAAGCAAACTTTCATAACCCCTAGAGTGGAATGATTGTGCATAATATTAGGTTTTTTGCTGGTTGCTTGGCTATTGTTCTCCTAAAGCTCGGTGCTAAAATTAGCAAAAAATCAGACTAATTTTTGGGGGTTGAATATCCTTCAGCTGGACACTGATTTCAAACCTTTATTTAGAATTTAAAGCTGCTACAATAGGTGTATATGTTTTATGTGGTTTCCTAATTCCAGGTGCACATATTTAATGATAATTGGCATTGACTTATACTGTACAGTGATTTACTTCTGTTTTCTGAAGTATTTTATTCTAGGTGCCATAGGAGTTGTGCCTTGTGATTTTTTTGAGGAATTCTATGTGTTAGAAAAACATTTGTCTATTGATTTAAAGCAATTTTATACTACTTTGGTGAGCCCAGGTTTTAAGGGTCTTTTTATTGGCCTAGGGCACCAACTTTTTGAAATTCAAATAATAAAAACGTTTAAACAGCAATTTTTTTTCTCTGATTTCAATCATTTTTGGCACTTTTAGCAGGTTTACAATTGAAGGTTAATGTAATGAAGATTGCAGTTTGATTGAAGTTTCACTTAAACATTTTAGATCAATTCCTTGAATATAGAATCTACATACTATGGTCTGATTTTAATATGGTATCAGAGCATAGTAACTAACATCTTCCAGTTCTATGATTGGAATATGCTGCTACCTGTGCAAAAGAATCATCGCAAGAATTCAATACCCCTATGTTTGAAGCAACCTAAACTTCTGGAAGGTTGTAGGGTTTGAAGCCTTAAATTATCCAATAATTTGATAGTTGATCTACTCGTATGGTAGGTTGCTGATCTGATGTTCTTCCAACTGATTTATTTAGGTTCAGTGTGATCCAGCAGCTGTGAACATGACTAATCTCAGTCTCAGAGAATTGGATCGCCTAGAGGGTGCCTCCAATTTTACTAATTGGAAGAGCAAGTTGCAAACGCCAGTAAAAGAAGTTGATCTTTGGGTCTGTGTGGACAACATAATAGCACATCCTATTGATCCTTCAATTAGCTAAACATCACAGGAAGATGACCAAAGCAAAGAATCTCATCTTAGATTCGGTGAAATTCCTCACATTGTAGAGAATGAGTCCACAAACGAGATGTATAATGCCTTGGTAACTCTTTATCAAAGTGTGACCATACTCTGAGGATGTTGCTAAAGAACAAGCAAAGCACCACACACGAGTAATGTAAACATGGTAGCAACCTACCTAGTGTGTAAGGTGGAGGATAAAGAGTTGGTGCTCATAGAGTTAAATGGATTATCTCCATCTTGCAATACATTTGTTTGGGTGTTTGTGACTGAAAATCTTCCCACCTTTGAGAAGCTTTGGGATAATTCCATCCAAGAAAAAACCAAACTTGAATCTACTTTAGTCAAAATAGAATATAAATTATAATCAAAACCAAGCCGTCATCAAAAAACTGAGCAAAGATGGCAACAAAGGACTTGGGAGGGTCAATTCGGGCAGGAGGAACCAAATTCTTCTCAAGAAAGGAAGAAATATTTGAAACATAGAAGTGTTTCAAATGCCAAAAGTATGGCCACTATGCTTCTCAATGTGTTAAGAAGAAAGGAAAAACAGGCAGCAACAAAAGCAATTCGCAAAGAGCATAAAAACTTCAACAGTGACTGAATTTTAATTCAGGCTTGAAACAACCTTCTCCACAATGTCATCCTTATGCTCTAACACCAATTCCAATGAAGGGTGGTATATGGACACAGAACATCAAGACGCATGAAATTCAATAAAATGGCTTTCAGCGAACTTCCAGAGTGGAAGGCTGGTATATAGGTAGAGTTTGGTGATGATGCCACATATCCTATTAATGAAAATAAAACTATTTCTTTCTAGGTGCCTTTTGGTAATATTCTTGACCTTTATGATGTCCTATATGTTCATGAATTTACAAAGAATTTACCTTAATTTCAGGTATTACAGGTTTGAAGTGTGTGGCTTAGTTTGATGATCAGCAAGTTATCAACAGAAATTACAGTCATGATCCTAGGCAAGTATTGGCCAAAAGTATTCTTGGAGGGAGGTCTTTACAGGTTGGTTGCAGATCCAATCAAATAGGAAGCCTTCATTCATGACGATGACAAATTATGTAAGCTTTGACACGAGATTTGGCTACTTGTGCTATCGAGCTCTACCTCTCTAGAAGGATATGATGCATGAATTGGCTAACTTTAAGGTAGAGAAGATCGGAGTATGCAAGTGATGCACACTTGGCAAGCACATCAAGTCTATTATTCCTAGCAGTGAGCACAAATCAAAAGGAATTTAGATCTGATTCATTCAAATATTTGAGGACCTATGTCAACAACTTCATTGACATGAAACATTTTCTATATTTTGTATGGATCAAAACAGACTCTAAATCTGATTCATTCACGTGTTTGTAGACCTATTTCAACAACATCATTAGCAAGAAACATTTACTACATTGATTCTTCAAGGAAAACTTGGATTTATTTTGTTAAAACCAAGGATGAGGGTCTTTGTGAAATTTTACGAGTTCAAAACTCTTGTGGAAAATCAAACAAGTAGGAGGATTAAGGTTTTTGAGGTCTAACAATGGAGGTGACAAAATCTCCAAGCACTTTGATGACTTTTGTAAAGATGCAAGGATCAAGCGAGTTGTACCTTACAACCATCAGCAGAATGGGGTTGCAAAGAAGAATAGGCCCATTATAAAGACAGCAAAGGCTATGACTTAGGACCCTAGATCTACCCATAATTCTTTGGGTAAAGGGTCGAAATTGTGTTGTACATATTAACCAAGTGTCCTCACAAGATGTTGAAAGAAAAGACTAAAAAGGTGGCTTTCACAAGTGAGTACCTAATGCTTAGTTTTTGGAAGTCCAACTTACGTTCATGTGCCAAAAGAGAAAAGGATCGAGTTTGAACCCTCCAAACCAAATTGGAGGATGTTTTTGTGGGATACAATAAGTCTTCCAAGGTTTACAAAATATTTGTTTCATAAATGAAAGATAATAGTGAGCCGAAATGTGAAGTTTAATGAAGATGTTTGGTCCTCTTGTCCTCAAGGGCCTACCATGGAGATTGAAGGAAGAGGACACAATGTTGTTCCAAGTTCTAATCAACAAATTCAGCCAAGTTCTAGTGAGGCTATGGGAGTGATAGTTCTCCAAATTGGCCTTGGGATCCAGGGATCTTAGTGATGAATGAGTTGCATTTGAGCAGATTGTTTCACAGTGTGGCAGATTTTAATTTTGAGTCCAATTGTTCCAGAATGTGCAATGGAGCTACTTGCAGATTTATATGGAATGCTAGCATTGACATGTTTGGACTTTGATGAGTTGCTTCACAACTATGGGTATGGTAATGTTTACATCAGAGTAGCATAGCGGATTGCCATAGCAACATCCCTGAGGTTAATATGGGATCCAGGCATTTGGTTTCATCATGCAAGTGAAGATTGCTTGAGGGCAAGCAATCTATGAGGAGGGAGGATTGTAATGTCCCCTTTTTGGTATTAAAATTTGTGGCCTTTTCGGAAAGATCAAATCAATGACATGTATGCTGAGATGAATAATAAATAATATACCTATTATTTATTATTTATCTCAACATACATCTCATTAATTATTGTATTAAACTCTAAATGAAAGATAATAAACATCTTTGTATTGTCCTAGAGGGACGACTTCATATTGTCCACAAGGGATGACTTGTGTTAAATTTTATGCGAAATACTTCTAGCCGATTCTGGTCGGCATTTACCATTGATATTGAGAATGTCTTCACATGTGAAGACATTCTCAATATCAATGGTAAATGCCGACCACAATCGGCTAGAAGTATTTCGCATACACACGCACACGTGTGTGTGTGTGTGTGTGTGTGTGTGTGTGTGTGTGTGTGTGACTTGTGGTGCGAATTATCCAAGATATAGAAGACATAACATGTCAAGGAAATTTGCACCACCAGAAGATCCGAATTTGATCATTGCAGCAGTCATAAACTGAATAATAATTATTCATTTCTCATACACATCAGAAGGAGATATGCAGCTGAAGATGGAAGAACATTAGGCTCAAGGTGAAGAGGAATTACTTGCTACAAAACAGGTATTATCTTCTCCTTTCTTTGTTAATTTCTGTCATTCTTATTTTCAGTCTTAAAAGCTATCTATAGATTGTATTTTTCCTTACATAAATCTGAATATATTAACAGTTGGGACATTAGAAATCAATTAAATAATTAAGTTTTAAGTTGTCAAATTATATCAAATTTAATGACAACTTCATTTAATTATTTAATAAAGTATTAAAATGAATTTAATAGATCTTAGTGAAAATTAAAAAAGTCATTTTAATTTAAAGGAGGAAATAAAGAGAAAGAAAAGGAATGTGAAAAGACAAGCACAGGGAAAACGAAGAGTCACAGGGATGTGCTATAAAAGAACATTGAGAGGCTCATTTTGGATATGCTTGTATATGCTTGGTTTATTATTTTCTCTTGGAGATTTTGGGAGCTTCTAGCTTTCAGTTCTGAAACCTGATGGAAAACTTCAAAATTTATTGGTGGATTGGACGGAAACCCGATTCATTTCTTTGGTGGATTCACGACGGAGTTCATCGATGGGCAAATTTGTGAAATCTTCATCTGAAGACGAACTTATAGTAATAAAGGTATTTCATATCCATTTGGAAAACAAGGTTGTAATGATTTATCTATTTGGATGTAAATATTCATATTTAATTTCAGATCTCTATTTCAGTCTAATATTATATGATTTTTAGTATAATCTATTGGATGAATAGAAATCAGTTTGTATGCAAATTGTTAGTTTAAATTCCTGTGCTACATTTGGAAAAATTTGGAACAACTATCCATAGGGGATATTTCACTAAATCTAAAAAACAGGACAATAAACAAATATGCACCCCAATTGGACATTAGACGAGTGAGAGCAAGTTCATAAAAATTGAATGCTGAAATCAAAACACAAAATCTTGCAGGCAAATATTTCCTAAGGCATTTGATGACATCATCATAATACCATGTCTCCCAAATGATAACATTTTTCTGAGTTTATACGTGTAATTTGCTGAAAAAAATACACTTTAAAAAAACTAGCAATAAAAAATGCTTCCATACAAAGAGAAAAATGTCTAAATAGTTGGAAAGATGGGGACATTACAGGCTATAAAGAAAATTGTATTTTTAGAAAAGGAAGCAAAAAAAGAAGTTACCAGATTGTCTACATCTAAAAAACAGGACAATAAACAAATATGCAACCCAATTGGACTTCAGATGAGTGAGAGCAAGTCCATCAAAATTGAATGCTGAAATCAAAACACAAAATCTTGCAGGTAAATATATTTCCTGAGGCATTTGATGACATCATCATGATACCATGCCTCCCAAATGATAACATTGTGTGCTAATATCAGCAGGATGGCATGGTAGTGTTGCTTGGCTTAATGATGTCAGGGTGCAGATGCATCATGATGGCCAGGCCTTACTGATGTCTTGATGATGTGTCACAGAATTGTTGATGAGGAGCTAACATTGAGTGCATGCTGATGAAGAGGCAAGAGTGCAAACATGGTAGGTGATGTCACCATGCTATTGACTTAGCAAAAGAATGTTCTGATAGGGATGATTTTATGACCAATCAATAATCAGCCACCTATTGTTTCCCAACAAAAAGTTGTTATGTTGGTGGCAACAGGTAGCAACATTGGGTTGTCTGCGTTGAGTTTGTCAGCAGCTATTAACATCTGAGGAAGCACTAATAAGGTACAGCAGATGTAGAATAAATAATGCTTGTGGTAGATGTAGAATTCAACTGGACAGCAATGTAGTGGCAGGGGCATCGGCATACAGTCATATGAAAATCCATAATCATCCTCGAGAATCATGCATACTCACTGCAACCTATAACTAATTACCAACACAAATATAATGAATTTTCAAAACCTCATAACTTGGCCTCTATGAATTCAATTTAAACAAAACAGAAAGGAATTTTCACTTCTGAGAAGCTCCGGATACAATGGGATTCCACCCACAATGCCACTAGCAGAAAGTTGCAGAGAAGAGTTTGACACAAATTTCTGAACTAAGCACAAGTTTGACACATAATTCTGGAGTTTGACAATCAACAAGAACTAAAAAAGGTAAACTTGATAGTTTTCATTCAAAATTGTATTCTAGACAAGTAGCAAGCATGCCAGTGGTGGGGATTTGGAGAATTTAGACTTTTGAAATCTGACAAGAGGATTTCTGGAAGGATTGGAGGAGAGATGATGCAGAGAGGCAACATGTCAAGCCGTTCTTGTCATAGAACCTTCATAAAGGAGAAGACAATTGTGAAAAAAAAGGGTCTGGAGGAAAGTCATAAAAGATACTGACAAATAGAAAGCAAAAAAGAGTACCATCAAGGCATCAACACATGCATAGAAGCAATGGAGGTAAGCCATTACCCTTGAACTGGATAGCAAAAGAAATTAGGAGACAATATTTTCAAGCTTGCAAATAGGGAGCTTGTCAGATAATTTCTGGAAGTACAATTGATGCAAGAGCATCTGGGGGTTTCAGCAATCAGTATCAACTAAAAATAAAAAAATTATTTGTGTTTGAAACTAAGGACCCAAGGCCCCTGTGGTGCACAAAATCTCTAGGAATTCACTTGTAAGCATTTAAATATTATTTAACATGTAATTCAACATGAGGGTTACAAACAACATCGTAGAAAATGTGTAAGAGCACCTAGGATGCATCATAGATAAGGAGTTACATGTAAAAGGCATTTTTGACTGGTCCAAATCAACCTTGGGAAATGGAATGCCACATTTGCATATTGAAGAAGGCACCTCATCTAGCTATGCCAATGGATGATATTCTCCTTAGTGGGGGGGTGTTTACAACATTGACTCATTTTCATTCTTGGCAGTTGGGATTCCAATTTGGACGGGCCTGTAATAACCCCATCCCATTTCTAACACAAAATAAATAATTGTGGGGTCCAAAGGCGTGGCAGGCCAAGAACATTTCTATTTTGATTGGATCAATCCAAGACATAAATCATTCCTTATCGCTATTTATAGTCTTCTATATAATCGCTGTAAATAAAGTAATTTCAGATCAACCCCCAGACATAAATTATCCTCTACTATCGCTGCCAAGAAGGAGAACCACAATCTGCATTAGTTAACTAGCTAATGACAAATTAAGTTGAAGGAAGAGGTACGAATTAGACAATGATTGCAAAGGTTGTGAAAGTTGAGACATGACTTCTCACATCATATCTCATCATGGGGTATTTAAGGATGATCGCAAGTTCTACCAAAAGCATCGAAATATTTTAGCAATCTTGTTTCATATTCACAGCACTCAAGGAGCTCTACTACAAGAAGTGTGCACAAATAGAGTGCAATAATCAGACAAAGTGTCATAGTTTATAGCAAGGATATAAAGGTTAATCAAACACAGCTATTTGATTGAGGTGAAGCCTCTCATATCTCCATCACACGAACATACGGTTTTAATCTGAAACAGCAATAGCTTGTATTCCATTCATATTCAAGATACTTATCATAACAGATTTCATTGACAATAATTCAATATTCAGATCAGAACATGGCACCATTCTTAACTTCATTATTTCTGTGTGTGTGTGTGTGCATGTTTATATATGTATATATACATATATGGATGTATCTATGTATGTATTATATGTATATATATATAAGGAATCAATCATCATAACCATCATTAAGATGGAACCATTTCATCAAGCAAATCAAAGGTGACATCATAGTATTGGTTTCATGTTTATAATTAGTATCTAAATCTATCGATTTGAAGGCAAATTCTAAGAATTCCTTTAAGGGACATTACAAGTAATATCAAAGCGAGTAAACCTGCCAGTCTGTGAAGGTTTATGAGTGAGAGAGAGGTAAGGCACTATTACATGAAATTAAGGAAAAATTGGTAGCCTGCCCAAGCCCTGGAAGGTAAGACAACGTTCGAATCCTTATCAAGAAACAGTGAACAAGGAGAAACAACCGTGGGGGCAAAAGGAGATTTCAATGAACACTTGGATCAATTCATGGCAGAGCAGTGGACCACCCAACAACAGATGACACAATTATTAGACAGGTTGACTCAAACCATAATAAAAACTAATAACTAGGTTACTGGTTTGAATCTGGATGCGGATGTGGATACGAGAACACAGTATGTGGATACGTGAAAAAAAAAATTGGGGATTTTGAATGCATTTGGGTACGTGTGTGTGTGTATTATAAATTTATATATATATATTAAAGAAATATCGGTCTACAACATCACAACTGTCATTGGGATATATATATTATTTAGAAAGAACCCAGATTTATTTTATCTCCAGTGGCTGGTCGCGTGCTGCCTCGGAGGACTCCACATGCTATCGTTTGCGTCCAATTCACAAGCTCACAGAGACCCACTATCAGCGGTGCTCATCTTTGGTGAACATTCTACCCGAGTGAGGCACGGTTAGTGTAAAGCCCATCGGTACAAAGCTCAGTACAACAGCCAATGCGATTGCCACTACGGTCGCCATGCGAGCCTTGCCCGATCTGTTTGCACCGAGCTTGTTTCCCACTCTCGTCGAAACTCCCACACCTAGCAATGATGGAAATATATTAAGTAGCGTCGTCGTCTAGATGAAAATTCCCAACAAAGTTACTGTTGCTTTGGGATTCAACAATAGCCCGCAAAGAAGAATCACGAACTCGTACCACCACCACTCTAAGCACACCGACGCACAACTAGGGATTGTCATTCTCAAAATGACGTCCACCCTTTCAGGCATTCTCTCAATACAGGGGGCGGATGTGCCTCCAAGTGGATCCCACCTTCGCATCTGCGCCCAAATGCACCCGCATCCGGAGCTAGGGGGATGCACGAATCCGGTTACTTAGACTAATAACAATCATAACAAACATGGTGGCAATAATGGAGGCAACAATGGAAATGAAGACCACTCAATCAACAATAGAACTCCAAATCGTTATATCCCTACAACAAGTTCTAGACCAATGAAACCTTCTTTTCCACCAAAAGTGGAACATCAAGAAGACAATGAACCTACATTGGTAGAGTTACAAGATTAGTTCTGCCAAGATTAAATAGATGGAGGGTTGCAAACAGAGGAGTCCCTCAAAGACTACATAGATCTAAGAATGAGGCACTTGCCCAAGAAGGGTAATAAACACCATCACTTTGATCTTAGGTGAAAAATTGGTAAGCTTAATTTGCCATACTTTGATAGTTCGAGGAAGTCTACAATACGTGCTTGGATTCAAAAAGTGGATACATACTTCCAACTCATGCCAATGCCAGAGGAAGAAGAAATCAAGTATGTGACGCAAAGGAGGATAGGGAGAGGGGCCAAAGGCTCACCCTAACCAGATCCACCTTGCAGAACAACACGCGGAAGCAACACACAATAGTGAGAGAGAGAATGCAGATGCTTTGTTATATTATCTTCAAATTGATTCATACATGTCGGGCTGTAAGGCCTTCCCGGTTTAGGCCAGATATTACAATCAAGTACAGAAGTCCTCAAACATGCAAGGATCTATCAACAATCTCTGATTTTCTATCTTCTATCTCCTACCCAAAAACTCCCTTAAACTCTAACCCAAACAACTACATTTATACAAGAGGCTACCGAACAAGTCAACCTTCAGATCCACAATTAACGAAAGGAACGACCAGATCTAGGTCCACACGCTTCCCAATGATGGATACCAACATTAAATCCGCGACCCAAATTAAATGCACAAGTCGGCCTCAAAAGAATCCAAAACAAACAACTCAGTAAGCAAGGAAACCGAGCGCCAAACAAGCATCACCGAGCGCTAGGGAAATTCACCGAGCGCTAGAGAGATAACCGACCAACACCGGCGAACAAAGGAAACCAAGCAACACCGAACCAACTTGGTCAAAGTAGGAACCGAGCAACACAGACAAACTCAAATATGTTTTTGGTGACACAGAATTGCCAAGGACCCGAGATGCTCCTGCATCAGTATGCTTCCCCAAATCTTGATAAGGTGGCTCGTAAATGGTGGCATCATGGCATGATCACCATGGGCCATGCATAAATTACCTTATAAATGGAGTTCACAAAAAAACCAATAGAAATATATGACTACAAGGATCACAGCTTCATTTCAAGGAATTGGCACAATTAAAGTAATGGGGAACAATTGATGAATATGTTGCAACTTCCAAAGACTTTCCATGTTGGTCGCCGATATTTCCGAAAGGGGGATGGTTGTCTTATTCATGGATAACCTAATGGACCGTCTTAGGGGTTGGGTCAAAGCTCTCAACCCTAGCACACTTCAAGAAGCCAATAAGGAGGCTAGAGATATGAACTCAAGTGCATCAAAGAACAAGGTAGCATCAAAGGGATCATCATTTCAAAAGGGCAAAGCAAAACAACCTTTCCAAAAGAAATGGCCAAAAAGGAACAAAACAGATGAAGAAACTAGGCAAGAACTGAGGAAGAAACTTTGTTTTACATGCAAAGTGTTAAAGTTCTGGTAGCAGCGAGAGAAATTCTTCATACCTGTGTTTGATCCTTCAATGTTCTTCATCTATATCAAAATGAATATTGAGTTCTGGTCTTTGTTCTCTCTGATCAGTTTATGTGCTTCTATTCTTTATTTCTCAGCAGAATAGGCTATTCATTATTCTGAAGGTATGCCAACTTGCTTCTGTCATTATCACCGTCCAGCTAAGACATCGTATGTCTTCCCTTACATTGGTTGAGTTGTTCAACTATGATCATTTTCCTTCATATATTATTCTTACCTTCTTCACCGCTTAGTTAGAATGACATGGCACCGTGTGTGTATTGATTTGGCTCCATGGTTCTTGTCATCTGAGGTGGCTCATGTTTAATGACCAACATGGATGCGTATGGTTGTCATCGGTTCATGTTTTTAATTTACCATAAATACAATGAAGTGTGTCAGCGGTGTTTGAAACGGCTGTCTTCCTGTATTCCACCGAGAAGACCATTCAATTTGGGCGAAGTCTCTATGGCATGAGCCATGATGAGTAAAATGTTACACACGGCATTTTGATGTGTTGCTACAGATTTAGTGAAGAGGCTTCCATTCTTTATGTCAGCATTCAGTATTGAAGAGCTTTATCTGTTTGTGACTTATGGACTTTTTTTTGTGGTCGCATGGATGTGGCATCGCTGGAGGATCCTTGTCATCGTCTTGTGTAACTGACATCGACCCTTCAAGTGCATAACGGTGATGTTCCTTGAATTCTCTTGATGACTTAGTCATTTCTTGTGCCATGTAAAGGATTTGGTAGGACAGTGATCATGAAAGGCGTGTATGCGATATTATTGTGTGACGGAGAGCTGTTATTGGATCGGTTCTTGTATTACGGCATCGGATTTTAGGTATCTCTGTTTTTGTTCAGACTTGAGAGTCTTTTTCTCAGTATCATGTTGCATGGTTGAGACATGATCGAGGATCTTGTGAAGGTTTTACGGCAGCAGCTCTTGGTATCACCGAGTCTGCTACAGATTGTATGGTCTCTGTTTATTATTGTGATTGATGCTACATATTGTGATCTATGAGAATCATATTGTAAACTGAGAAGATTCATTTTGTGTGTTCGTACTTGTAGAAGTGATGCTGGCTATGCTCAGCTATATGTTCAGTATATGCATAGCAAATGTGTATGAACTGTGAATAAGAGTTATTGTTTAACCCTTAAGAGTTAACAGTCATAAGCTTGAGAATATTGTATTTATCTTGAGAATACAATAAAGGATCTATCTTATGTGGGGCTGGGTCTTTCACCCTCAAGTGGAGGGTTTTCCCAGGATAATTTATTGTGTCACCTGTTATTGTGTTTTGTTTATTGCATTCCTGTATTTTGGTTCAAAACTTAACACAAAGAACCTTGGGAGCCAGGGCATAGATGCCTAGGCAAAGGGAAGGTTCATTATATCGAGGTCGTGTCTGATAGTGATGAAGAAGACAAATCTGATCAAGGTAGTGAACAAGATGAAACAAACTAAGAACTATTGTAGGAAAAGAATCCTCCACATAAAGATAAGAAGGGTGGTGTAATTGCCAATATGACCGGTAGGAAAAGAATCAACTCTTTCAAGGTCTGTGGTGTATTGCAAGGACAAAAGATAGTGTTACTTATTGATAACAGAGCAACTCGTAACTTTATTGATTCAGCCTTGGTCACCAAGAAGGGTCGTCAAACAATTGAGAATCGAGGATTTAGTGTGACGATGGCAGATGGCTACCAAACGTCTTGCTCAACAAAAGTGCCACAATTGAACATCATAATTGATGACTATACAACCACCAATGATTTTTATGTTGTGTAGTTGGGTGATACCAATACTATACTTGGTATCCAATGGATGATGTCCATTGGTAAGTATTCACAAAGTTTTCAAACCATGGAATTCAAATTTAAAGTAAACAGCAGCGAGGTGGTATTTAGGGGACTATCTGATGGAGCTCCATGAGTTGTATCAGCCAAGAAGATGGAATGCATATTTAGACATGGAGATGTTGCTTGGCCCCACACAATGTCTTGTTTCATCCGAAATCAACAAGCAGCAAACCCAAATATTATCATGATGACTTGCAAACCACCTTGGAAAAGCATAATCTTGTTTTTGGGGACATAACACCTAGAAGGCGAGCAAATTGAGGCTTTGAGTTTGAACACACCATCAAATTAGAAGAAGGTGCAAAGCGGTCATCACTACACCATATAGACACCCCAAGAAGTTTAAAGATGAGATTGAGAAATCTATCAAAGAATTACTTGAAATGGAACATATAAGAGCATGCGCAAAGTCCATTTGCATCCTCCATAGTGTTGGTAAAGAAAAAAGATGAAACTCTCCAAATGTGCATTGACTACCGAGCCTTAAATAAACAAACAATCAAAAATAGGTATCCCATAACCAGAATCAATTAGCTATTGGATGTATTGCATTATTTCTAAAAGATAGATTTAAGATCAGTTTACCACCAAATAAGAGTTTGGGAGCAAGACATCCACCAGACTGCTTTTTGATGTCATTTTGGCCATATGAGTTTTTGGTTATGCCTTTCGGCTTGACCAATGCAGAAGCTACAATTCAATCTTGTATGAATCACATATTCAATAAGCAGCTGAGAAAATTCCTTTTTGTATTCTTCGACAATGTTCTTATATATAGCAAGACACGGCAAGAGCATTTAAATCACTTGGATGAAGTTTTGGGAATAATGGAAGCACAATCATTATATGCAAAAGCATCTAAATGTGAGTTTCGTATAACTGAGATTCTATACTTGGACCATATCATTAGTGAATAAGTGGTTCAAGCGCACCAAAGAAGATTCAAGCCATCCTACATTGGGCCCCACCAAAGGCCCTCACAGAATTATGTGGTTTCTATGGGTTGTGTAGCTATTGTAGAAGGTTTGTTAAAGGATTTTCCCAACTTGGGGCTCCCTTAACAAGTCTAACCAAGAAATGAGCATTTAAACGGACAAATGACGCACAAAGGGTGTTTGATAAATTGAAGGAGATCATAAGGTATTGTCTAGATCCTTCCCTACCAAATTTCAATCAGCCATTTGTCCTTGAATGTGATGCATCAAGAGAAGGAATTGGGGCAGTCTTGATGTGAAATGGGCATCCTATTGCTTTTGAAAGTAGGAAGTTGAAAGACAATGAAAGATTGTAATCTGCATGCGACAAGGAAATGCTTGCCATAATGCATGCATTGACCAAGTCTCGACAATATCTAGTTGGTGAAAAGTTTGTAATGACAATGGATCACAATGGTTTGAAATACTTCTTGGAGCAAAAAGATCTTAATGAACAGCAACAAAAGTGGGTGTGTAAGATCCAAGCATACAATATTGATATTGAATATGTAAAGGGAAAGAGACGTGGTGGGCGATGCCCTATCCCATTAAAAAACAATTTGCTCCTTATCCGAGATTTCAATAGATTGGAAGGCACACCTACTAGTCGAATATTCAAAGAACACATTTGCAAGCAAACTAATGGAGGGGTGAATTTAAGACGATCAATATAAGGTTGTTATGATATCATTTATTAAAAGGCCACATTTTTTTAGTGCTAGAATCAAAATTAAAGAAAATCTTGAGAGCTGTCCATGAGACACCATTGGCGAGACATTCGGGATATTTTCAAACCTACAAGCAAGTTAGAAAGAGGTTCTCTTGGAAGGGCCTCAAAAATAATGTCCTTCACTTTGTTAGAGAATGTACTACTTGTCAACAAAACAAGGCAGAGCATGCCTTCCCATCAAGCCTATTCAACCTCTTCCTATTCTAGAGCAAAAATGGGAAAGCATCTCAATATATTTTATCACCGGACTCCCTAAGGTCCATGGAAAAGATTGTATGTATGCAGTCATCTATAGGCTAACCAAGTATGCACACTTTTTTGCAATCTCTTTTGAGTACAAAGCACCACAAGTGACGAAATTGTTCTTCAAGGAGGTATTCAAGCTTCATGGACATCCAAAAAAATACAGTGAGTGACCGTGATGGCAGATTTCTTAGCATTTTTTGGATCGAGTTAACATCTAGTACCAGCTGCCATCCGCAAACCGACGATCAATCCAAAATTGTGAACAAATGGGTCAAAGGCTACTCACGGAACTATGTGGCAAGATAGCAAAAGACATGGATTAGATGGCTTCACTAAGGAGAATATTTCTATAACACTACTTATCACATGTCTATTTGGATGACACCCTTCAAGGTACTATATGGATATGATGTGACATCCTTCTTAGACATGGCCTTCGGAGAAAGTAGCGCACCTAAAGCCAAAGAATGGGTCCAAGAGTGTCAAGATATTCTTAAGTCCCTTAAGAATAATTTACAACATGCCCAAAACCAACAAAGATTTATACGGACAAACACTAAGTTGGGCAAATTTTTGAGATTGGGGATTCGGTTTATCTCCACTTACAACCATATAGACAATCATCCCTAAAGAAGAGCGACGCCGAGAAGCTGAAGCCCCAATTCTATGGGCCTTACGAGGTAATTAGACAAATAGGAGCAACGGCATACAAATTAGAGCTTCCGGACAACAGAAAAATACATAATGTATTCCATATATCATGCCTCAAAAGGGCTCTTGAATAGCAAGTTACCGCCTCCATGGAATTTCCACCCTTGGATGGGTGAGGCAAGTTTGTTTTGGTCCCCAATGAAGTTATAGACATAAGGGAGAAGAATTTGAGGAGTAGAATCATCAAAAAAATACCTCATCAAATGGAAGGATTTACCTATGGAAGACACTACATGGGAGAATGAACAAATCCTCCAACACCCAAATCTACATTTGCTTGTGGGCAAGCAATTCCAAGGAGGGGAGATTGTAATAACCCCATCCCAATTCTGACACAAAATAAGTAATTGCATGGTCCAAAGGCGTTGCAGGCCAAGGACATTTCCATTTTGATTAGTTAACCATATAAAATCAATGCAAATGGAAGGAAGAAACAAATCAGTCCAAAACATAAATCACTCATTATCGCTGTCCATAGTCTTCTACGTAATCGCTGTCCAGGAAGTAATTTCAGATCAACCCCTGAACAGAAATTACCTTCTCTTCTATCACTGCCAAGAAGGAGAACCACAATCTGCAATAATTAACTAACTAATGACAAATTAAGTTTAAGGAAGATGCACAAATTAGACAATGGTTGCAAAGGTTGTGAAAGTTGAGACAACTTCTCACATCATATCTCCTCCTGGGATATTTAAGGATGCTCACAAGTTCTACCAAAAGCATCGAAGTATTTTTGCAATCTTGTTTCATATTCATAGAGCTCAAGGAGCGCTACTACAACAAGAAGTGTGCACAAATAGAGAGCAATAATCAGACACGGCACTTTAGTTTATAGCAGGGATGTAAAGGTTAATCAGGCACAACTATTCAATTGAGGCATAGCCTCTCATATCTCCATCGCATGAACATATAGTCTCTGAAACAATGATAGCTTGTATTCCATTCATATTCAAGATATTTACCATAACAGATTTCATTGACAATAATTCAATATTCAGATCAGATACTTATATATATAAGGAATCAATCATCATAACCATCATCAAGATAGAACTGCTTCATCAAGCAAATCAAAGGTGGCATCATAGTATTGGTTTCATGTTATAATTGCTAGGTATCTTAATCTATCCATTTGAAAGCAAATCCTAAGTATCCCTTTAAGGGACATTACAGGGCCGAACTTGAGTATGCTCTCCTGATTTGGGAATCCCAATTACAGGAGGAGAAAGCCTATAAATAATTCCTGAAGATTGAAAGAGAGGTTAGTTTCCAGAGAGAATCAGTAGGACTAGAAAAAATGATGTTCTTTGTTTACAGGTTGCCAGGAAGCTCAATTAATTGTTGAGTTGCAATGGGAAACTCTATCAAAATTTTGTCAGAGTTGGATAGTGGTGTTGCATATCATTCTGCAAGTCTTAGTATTTGGGTATCAAGGAAAGGCTTAAGTTAACGTACAGAGAGGATGAATGTAGTAGCTTGTGATAAGAATAATTGATTAAAGTCTCTACTCCTTGGAAAAACTCTGTCAAAATTCTAAAGAAACGTGTAATGCATATGAAAATTCATATTGTTTAAGGAAAGGAAACGCTAAATTCCATATTTGGGAGTTAAATCCTTCTGAACTTAAAGAGATAAATTTTATGTGTGAGAATCTTGGCGTTGATGAATTATATCTTATCTTTTTTAGAAAATCTTGGTGTTAGCATGTAACAATAATGGAATTTTTGAACATCTGTAGGTGTGTCGTAGGTGTTTGCTACAACAAAAAGGCTGCCATTCATTTGACCTCTAATTTGTGGCTACATCAAAAATTATCCCTTAGAGAGCTTATCGAAGGGCACAAAGCAACTGGTAAATCCAGGAGGACTTGAAAATCTGCTCATGTTCACAAAGGTACTTTAATGTATTTTTTGGCTGATGAAAATTATTGTGAAAGGATTTTCCACAGAGGCCCATGGTTCTTCTAGAATGCAGGTTTATTCGTGGACTACTGGTACCTGGGACTATGTCTTTTGTGAATATTGAGAATTTTATCAGTAGATCAATTCTAGCATCAAAGTCCATAAAAGGCAGAGGGATGTCCAAGTATGCAAGTATATGTGTAGATCTGGAACTAGATTGCTTCCTTCCAAGAGCATTAAGCTGCAATCTGGCAGCATTGAATGGGTGAAACAGATGGACAACAAATGTATTCCCTGATGTTGTGGATCCTGCCATGAATTTGGCCACCTGGTCCATAATGCCCATCTCTCCCGAATAGCAGAGATGCCTCTAGAGACACAAAAGCTAAAAAGAAAAAAATGTAGGTAATTAAAGAAGGATTCTAAGAGCTGAAAACTAAAGTATAATGGAAAAAGAAAAGGGAACGAAATTTAAGAAAAAGTAAAGGGCTGTTAAAAAAAACAACTTAGAAAGACAGTGAAGTAAATCAAGTAAACTGTGAAGGAAAATAAAAAATTATTCAGACAAGATACACAAAAGTTCAATTACACAAAGTGAAAAAACAAAGTAGGTTTGCTAAAGAGTGAATACATTTGCAATTCTACAAGAAGGGTTTATCACAGAAATTCATGAGTAGTCACATAAGAAAGTAAATTCTGAGGATACTGCAATGCAAGGGTACACTCAAATCGAAGAGAAACCAAGCTGAACAAGAGGATACAGAGCTACGAAGAAGAAGAACCCATCCCTGTGTAGAAGTCATTGAGAGGACACCAGAGCATTGTTGTGAGGTTTTCACACCATTGCCCCATTGCAAATGGGGATCCCCTCCTTTTGCTTTAGCGGTAGTTGTAGTGGTCTTTAGGGGTCTAGATGGCAGCAATTTTCAAGTCAGAGCCTCTTATCTAGTCTAGGTTGCCAAGGAGTTGGAAGGCTAAGTTTTGGGTATAGTTTGTCTCAACCTTGTTAGGAAAGGGTTTTTGGAGGACTGAAAGCATTAAGTCTAATATCAAATTTTGTAATTCAGTCCCCAAACTTGCACTCATTTTCAGCATTCACTTAAGTTTTTAGGCACGTGGCAAGATAAGGATGTGACGGAACTGAATGAAGAAGAAGAAGATGGGCAAAGTTACAAATTTCAACACTTGATAAAATTTTGGTTCTGTCTGAAATTACCCAAGTAGAGGTGGAATCCACCCCGTCTTGGGTATTAATACCCATCATCTAAGTCACAAGGTTTGAGTTCGAGTTCGAGTTCGACAACTATGAAGTTCGGATGAAGTTCGGCAACGTCCAAAAAATTCGATAAAAAATTCGAAATTAAATTCGCCTTATATAATTTTCAAAAAAATATAAGTATATGATCTTAGCTATAGGAAGGTTTGTGGAGATGATTTTCATATTATTTTATATAAAAATATAATAATTTTTCTATTATTTTACTAAGAAAATACACGAATTAAAAATAATAAACAAAATAAAAAATATTACTACTTTTTAATTTACTGATTAAAAAATACATAATAAAAATATAATATTTAGTATTTACAGTTCACAAAAATAAATATAATATTTTAATATAAATATTTACAGTTTAAAAAAGTATATAATGTTTTACTTTTAATATAAAATAAAAATATAATGTTCAATAGTTCAACTTAATTATTATTTTATAGTTTACAAATTTAAAAAAAATATTTAATAAACTATATTAAAACCTAAAAAAAATGAGCCAAAAACTGTGACTGCAGGCTTTTGAAGGCGTTCGAAGGCTTTGTTGCAGAAGTCCCAAGCAATACGAAGCCGTTTGTGTCGTCTGCCCCATCTACAATACGAAGCCCAAGCGTTTGTGTCGTCCGCAATACGAAGCCCAAGCGTCTGTGCCGTCCGTAATACAAAGCAATACGAAAACATTGTTGCAGAAAACATTTATTTATTAAATTTTTTGCCATCCGTAATACAAAGCAATACGAAAACTTTTTGCCGAAAACCCTAAAAAGACGCGGCAATAGATGACAGACTTTTTGCGCCGTACAAATTTTTTGACGAATTTCAACAGATTTTTTAAATTTTTTTAGAGTTCGCCGAATTTCGAACCTAAAGCCGAAAATTCGGCGAACCCTGTGCATCATGAAAATTCCACCACCCTCTAAATCAGGCTCAATACATAACTTGGTTTTAAACTTGCAGATTTTAAGTGAAGCAACGTAAGGGGGACAGATTTGAGAGTTTGGCACTTGGAAATCTTTGTGAAATAACTAAGAATACCCAAACAAGAGTGGAATCCACTTCCCCTTCGCTATTTTCTACCCAAAGGCGAGTGGAATCCACCCCATCTTGGGTAATTTTACCCAAAACTCAGAGATTTCCAGCCTCCTCATTTTGAGAAGTCTTTTGGTGCCTTAGAATCTGTTCGCGATTTGGCTGAATTCAATGCTAGTGGGCTGGGAAATTTGATAGGAATGACCGATGTGTTAATTGAGGAATACCCAAACAAGAGTGGAATCCACTCTGTTTTGGGTAATCCTACCCAAGTCATCAGATTTCCACCCCATCACATTGGCATGATCTGAAGTGGGTATCAAATTGGAGAAAGAGGTGAAAGTTTTGGGGCTATGAGTCTAATCGATTGCATGAAAAGAGGGCAGATCTGGAGATTTGACACTTAGAGAATTTTTTTGGGTGGGATGATTGAGAATACCCAAGTAAGGGTGGAATCCACCCCATCTTGGGTAATTCTACCCAAGAGCGCATGATTTCCCCCTTTGATTGAGGCTTGGAGCTTATAACTAGGATCGAATTACAAGGGAAAGGAGTGAGGTTCTTGAGTCAAAATCTGATTGGTGAAGTTGAGATAAGGCAGATTGTGGTTTAAAGTTGTACCCAAGAAGAGGGGGAATCCACCTCACCTTCAGTATTTTGTACCCAAGAAGAGGGGGAATCCACCTCACCTTCAGTATTTTGTACCCAAGAACTGACTATTTCCACCCCAAATGATTTGGCAAAGGGTTTATAACGGAATGCAAATTTGAAGCATGGATTGAATTACAAGAAGAAATAGGTGGAGTTTGGAGTCAAACTCTCATCGAAAGAGTTGATTGGGTAAGTTTGCATTTAAAGTATTACCCAAGAGAAGGCATAATCCTGGGTATTTTTTACCCAAAATCTGCCCATTTCCGCCCAGTGTTAGAGCAGTCCAAGTCGGCCTCAAGACTGAAATTTCAAATTTTTAAATCTAATCTAAATGCAAGTCGGCCAGGGCAGGGAGTTAGAAGTTTTTTTTAAAGACATAATGCCACCATTATGTGCAGGTCGGACTTTGTAGGGGTGATGTGAATTAAATTTTGATTGAATTTTATTGGCTAAAAGGCCAAGTCGGCCCAGCCTAGGAAAATGTGCTTGTTCAGCTCCAAATCGCCTATAAAAGAAGGCTAGAGGCATTTCATTTTCACATCATTTCAAAACCAAATCACCTCTGCTTGTAGCGGCAACTTCCCTCTACATATTTGCAGCGAATTCCATCTGTATTGGGCAGCAAAGCTCACTCATGTAACAGCAATTTTGACTGGGACTTACCTCCTGTAGAAGCGATTTTGCCAAAAATCAGAAATGAAAGATGATTGAAAAACAAAATCTGGGCGTGTAATGTATGGGAAAGCTTACTTATGTCTTTCAGATTTTAAGAAATTCATCTCAGTTTGCAAAGAAGTGAAGACATTCGGCTTCCAACTTGGGACAATCAATGATATGATGTGAATTCTTTCATGAAATTTTCTGATTTGTTGCAAATTGTTGATTGTCATCCCATGAACTTAATGCGGTTCCTCTCCTTGTTTTGTAGGGTTAATCAAAGGAGGCACTTGGAGAGATGGAGATAATAGCAAGATGATGATCAAAGACTTCAAAGGCTTCATGGGGATAGTTCAAGTTCGAGGACTTTCAGATGAGAAGAAGTTTCAAGACAAGACATCAAGGCTATTCAAATTGAGATCAAGTGAAATCAAGTTCGAGATCAAGAAAGGGATTCAACCACATAAAGATCAAGTTGGAATTCAAGATTGAGATCGGAGGTACAAGCCTAATCACTTGAAGGCATTTTCAAATACAATCAAGTTCAAATCAGATCAAGTGCAAGTTCAAGGATGCCAATCCAAATCATGCCATGAAAAAAACTTTCAAAGGATGGAGAAGACTCAAAGGAGAAAACAATTCAAAGGCAAATGCCATCTCAATCATCCTCCAAGAGCCAAAAGTTTTGGAAGAATTAATCAAAGTTAGAAAGTTGGACAATGTTGAGTATCAAGAGATATTTTCTCTTCACCAAGAAGACTGATCAAATTAACGAGATAGGATGATGATGTGGCAATTGGCTGTCCTCTCTAATCAGAAAATTCCAATTTCAAGCACAAGCAATCACAGCGTGACAAGTGTCCTACTTTCTCATTGGTTGGAAAAATCATTGAAATTTTCTTATTGGCCCATGATGTGGTGCCCTCATGTAATTGGTTGTAAGTTTGGCAACCCTAACTAGGGCTTATAGGGAGAAATCTCGGCCCTTGATCTTCATTTGATCTTGGCCCTTACTGTAATTGAACAAATATAAAAGGCCAAGGCCTTCTCATTTGTATTTCATTACAGAGGAATTAGAAGGTTGGAGCTAGTTGAAGATTAGATTAGGAGATTAGAGTAGGCTAGCTAAGAGAGAGACTTGATCAAACTATTGCTATGATGCTTTCAAAGTAATGGATAATTCATTGTTGGTTCTTCATGGTGAATTACTTAATGTTGCTTTGAAGTGTTGCATGGTTTCCTCAATCTTTCACTTGGAGTAGATTTCTTTTCATGTTGAAGTAGTTTAGTTGAATGGAAGTGTAATATCCCCAAATGGGATACTAAAAAGAAAACAATAAAATATACAAACTAGGGCACAAGTCTATTAACAAAAAAAAAATTACAACTAGGGCATAAATCTGGAAATGAACTTTGCATCAGATTATTCTCATTACATCTCAGATTTCAGATCACATATAGAATCATAAACATAATTTTCTGATTGTTATTATGATCGGAAATGATTACAAAATAACCCAGAATTTTCAGAAAAGCACGTCTGATTTTCCCTAATTTTTTTGAGATATAGACAGGAAAATAGACAGATTTAGGTACAAGAATACCTCAGATCTAATTCTGTACTTCATCAAACCCTAGCTGTCCAAAATGGAAGAACTAGACTCCCAAAATGACTGTCAAACAGTCTGTTCTAACTTCCCCTTGCAACAATCCCTCAAAACACTCAGAATTGGATGATCTGCAACACCGAATGTCCCCAGATCTGAGTCTCCAGCATTGATATTGTCCTCAATTTGGCCTCCAAACCTGATCAATACTTGCAGCCCACAATTAGCAATGTACTAGGGTTTCACAAATTGGAGTTCTTCCACCGAAACACACTCTTCTAACTAGGGAGAACTCTTGTGTCTCACCAAAATCAGGGATACTTAAGGGTTTCAATCCTCAAGCCAAGATGCAGCAGCAAAACAGAAAACTTCATCATATAATGAGCCCTTAGGGTGTTTTATAGCACCTTCTAAAAAGATGAATCAATCTCCACCCTTGATATTCCACCTCTTAATCCAATGCTCGAAGATAAAAACCTAATGTGCACACCAATGAAACTCTTTGAAGTTGGGGGCCCACCTTGGCTTTTTGTCATATGTTTTTATTTAGTCGCTAAGTACATAAAAGAGGGGATGACTTAAGTCCCTTGTCTAGGCATCACTTAAGTTGCCTAAAAAGACGTGCCTAACTTAAAATAACTTAAGTTCACTTAAGTTGCATCAAAAGACGTGCACTCAACTTAAAATTAGAATTTAGAACAAGCCAAGGACTTCATTTCTTACCCAATGATGCTCTATGTCCTCTTCCTCTTGGGTAATCCAAGGAAAGGAAAGCCAACTGCTGTTAATTGTCTTGCTTTGAGCTGGGGACATTACAGTCCTCCCCACCCAAAGAATGCTTGTCCTCAAGCATTTGAAGACTAGGATGTTTGAGTATCTCCTCTCCCTCCCATGTTGCATCCTCCAAAGGCAAGTTTTTCCATTTGATAAGATATTCAGAAATTACCTTGTTCCTCAGCCTTTTCTCCCTTACTTGTAGAATTGTTTCTAGTATAAGTATCAATTTGCCCCCCTCTTCATCCATGGGAGGTAACTTAGTGGAAGGTATTTGTGAAAAACCGTATCATTGTATTGCATACCCCTTGAGATTGATTTCTTTGAGACCTTCCCTGCATGACTATCTAGTTTATGAAGACATTTGCTCTTTCTCTCTGACTTTTCTAATTCCAATGAAGTTGCTGAAATCACATCACTAATTGGCGTCCTTGACTGTCTGAGATCTGCAATCCTCAATTTATGTATTAGTTGAGGAATTTCTTCGGTACTATTCATACAGGCACTTTCCACTATAGTTGAACAAATTATTTTGGTAACCTGAAGGTCGAATTCCAATATCGTATCATTAAGAAAACTTTGCCCATGCCAACAACCAAGCTTGAGAGGTCATAAGTCTTCCTTCACGATGGTTATCAAGTTCTTTGTCAAATAATCTGCAGACCATGGCCGTACTTTTTTCTATCCAGATGATATGGTCTTCTGAACCAAGCACCCAATTAGCAAGATCATCAAAATATATTGGCACGTGAGTTAAGCTTGTTGTGAACAAACCAAAGCATAACTTCAACACCCTTTCAACTAGGGCATACACAAACACAATGTTCTTCACATTGCTATATCTACATGGTGTGGCACTCATGGATCTTTGTACAAAAACAACCGCCTCTGCCTCAGGTTGATATCTTCAAGGAACTTAATGCATGTGAACCATGAAAACCAGTAATCTTCAGCCTTTAGATTTAGCACTTCTGAATTCTTTCTCCTATGCAAGGTTAAAATGACTGTAAATCTTAGCCAAATAGTAAAAACATATGCAATAAAAACACCATCTCTTCAAATTGAAAAGCTTTTATACAAGATGGTTTGTTTCCCACAAGTCTAGAAGCACTTTGCACTACCATACAAGATACAATCTTACCATTTACATTCCATACATTTACAAGAAGTTTATAAATTGAGATTAACAAGACTAAGGCTTAAGTTTGACAACCATATATTACAACATTGACCAGATAAAAGCTTCCAAATTCCTGTCATGTTTTGATATTAACAATAATGCAAAGTCATCACCAATGCTACTTACAAATTGTAGAAGTGAACTACAGCCCAGTGCTCACTCGAGGGTTCAACTGCAACTTTCACCTCCATATCTAGTCCTTTCAACAATGATTCCCATAACTGTATATCATTTTTCAAGTATATCTTCTTGTTCTCTATACCTGTAACATTCCCAACATAAGGTTTCCACATGCTCTCAAGGATTTTCGGCAAGTATTTCATATAGCAAGGCATGCACAGTGACCATTTAATTGAAGGCCCATCTATAGGAAGAGTTGATGGCTGTTTTTTATTAACCTTGATAGAGTTGAACTCTTCAACAAAACCAACATAAGAATCCCAAACCCAGAGGTTCCAATTCTTTAGCCCATATTTAAAGATATACTTGAGTGTTGGAGCTAAAGCATGTCGCATAACAGAAAATTTGTTGACAGTGCAAGCAACCCTTTGCAAAATATAAATACATATTATCCAGCATGAATTCTGATCTTTTGCAGTTTTTCCAACAATCATTATGCCAACCAATGGTGAGATCAAGGGTTTCATGCACTTCGATGTCGACTGAACAAATGATACTTGTTTACCACTAGACAAATCTTGGTCCCTTGCATTCTCTCTCTCTATCAAGATAGCTGCACCAAGAGCAGCACTTGCATTTATAGGACTGAACATTGAAATAAAATTTAGTTGTCTGGCTGTTGAACTTAAACAAATCAGAAAAAATGCTACTACTCCTCCAGCTAAAATGAAGGACAAATCTTTTAGCCCCACAACAACTTTTAATACCTTGATATAATGTGTTTTATCAATCCAATCACCAACACAAGAGCCAAATATTGCCCCAGAGGTGGTCTCCACAACACCATACACAACAGGGAGAAGCAGGGAGCTTGGCCATGCATCTAACATGAACAACCCAACTGAGAAATCCCACATTCTTAGATTAGGATAGTTGAAAGTTTGTCTAAAGACCAAATAGTCTGCACTAAGATATGTTGAAGGGTTATTTGCCTGGGAAAGATGCATGATCTGATCTTGAATGAGTGAGAAATGAGGAGAAACTTCAAGAGTTACACTAGAACAAACAATAGCCGGTAGCTCAAAGCTGCAAAGTAAATCCAGGGCCATGTAGTTTTCACTCCTTGGTAACCCATAATCACAATCACACTGCACTACCTTGAATCTGAAATCTTCACCTGGATCCCACAACTTGTAATTGTCCAACCTTAATAAGATTTGCTCTCTATTCTCAGTTGTTACATTTAATTGATTTTTCCCATCTTCGTCATGAAAGTTAGACTCTTGGCAAACTAATGAATTGCTATTAGTAGACAAACCAAGATCAGAAATTTCTTCATACCTTGCAAAGGTGTCATCATAGGAGCCATTAGTTTCATAGACTTCACTAGATTGATCCGAATTTGTAACCAAGGTTGCTGCTATAATCTTTCCATCATTTGTACTTGCAAATTCTTCAATAAAATCATTTTGGGACTTGTTTATGCATACCTTTTGATAGAAGGCATTTTCTTGTATCTTTGGCTCTTCAAATTTTTCTTCATATTCTCGTATCATACTTGCTTTTGCTTGAAGTTCTGAACCTTTTTGTCTAAATGCTTGCTTTTCATGGTCCCTGTTTGTTGCTTGTGTATGTGAAGGTGGTTCTTCAACTTCCATAGATGAAACATGAGAGTTAACTAATATTGGTTCCTGCTCAATGGTGCGCTTTGAATTCTCCTTTTCCTTAAATGATGATTCTTTGACTTTCTTTTCAACTGATACATAGGATGTCAACAACTCAGGTTGTTCTAACAACTTTCTTAGATTCTTTTGGTATCCTTGAAAAGCTTTCAAAAATTCTGTCATAAGTTCCTCATTTGTCTTCATCTTCAAAAATACACCAACAGTTCGCTGAAATTAATGTGAATAAGTGCTGGTCACTTTTCGGAAGCAATTTGAAAATTATCTTTCTCCTATTAACCCCTCAGGCTAGCAGGATGCACAGCTCTAATACCACTATAATATCCCCAAATGGGATATTAATTAAAAAAAAACAATAAAATATGCAAACTAGGGCACAAGTCTGTTGACAAAAAAAAATTTACAGCTAGGGCATAAATCTGGAAATGAACTTTGCATCAAATTATTCTCATTACGTCTCAGATTTCCGATCAGATATAGAATCATAAACAAAAATTTCTGATTGTTATTATAATCAGAAATTATTACAAAATAACCCAGAATTTTCAGAAAAGCATATGTCTGATTTTCCCTGATTTTTCTGAGATATAGACAGGAAAATAGACAGAATTAGGTACAAGAATACCTCAGATTTATTTGTGTACTTCATCAAACCCTAGCTGTCCAAAATGGAAGCACTAAACTCCCAAAATGACTGTCAAACAGTCTGTTCTAGCTGCTCCTTACAGCAGTCCTTCAAAAAACTTAGAATTGGATGATCTGCAACATTGAATGTCCCCAAATCTGAGTCTCCAGCATTGATATTGTCCTCAATTTGGCCTCCAAACCTGATCAATACTTGCAGCCCAGAATTAGCAATGTGCTAGGGTTTTACAAATCAGAATTCTTCCACCAAAACACACTCTTCTGATTAGGGAGAGCCCTTGTGTCTCACCAAAATCAAGGATACTTAAGGGTTTCAATCCTCAAGCCAAGATGCAGCAGCAACAACAGAAAACTTCATCACATAATGAGCTCTAAATGAGCCCTTAGGTTGTTTTATGGCACCTTCTAAAAAGATGAATCAATCTCCACCCTTGATATTCCACCTCTTAATCCAACGCTCCAAAATTAAAAACCTAAAGTGTGCACCAATGAAACTCTTTGAAGCTGGGGGCCCACCTTGGTTTTTTGTCATATGTTTTTATTAAGTCACTTAAGTACATAAAAGAGAGGATAACTTTAGTCCCTTGTCTAGGCATCACTTAAGTTGACTAAAAAGACGTGCCTAACTTAAAATAACTTCACTTTGGAATAACTTAAGCTCACTTAAGTTGCATCAAAAGACATGCACTCAACTTAAAATAAGAATTTAGAACAAGCCAAGGACTTCATTTCTTACCCAATGATGCTCTGCATCCTCTTCCTCAAGGGTAATCCAAGGAAAGGACAGCCAACTGTTGTTAATTGTCTTGCTTTGAGCTGGGGACATTACAGGAAGTAATTGTGGATGTTTACTTGATTGACTCGACAAATCCAGGCCACAAGCCTCTTGCTGATTGCAACTGTACCTTGTGTGGTAAGCCAACGATTGAAAGAACTTAACTTCAATTGATATTCACTCTTTAGTTTGCAACCATTTGATGGGGTCGGAGAGGGGGTATTGATTTGAAAAGCATTTGAGTGTTCCTCAGAAGCTTGCACTAGATGGCTGGAGTCGCTGGCGAGATTGCATTTAGTAGAGTCCAAGTTCATCCATGATTCCTTACATTCATAGCTAGGAGTAGAAGTAGTTGAAGTTAGAAAGTTTAAGTTTAAGTTAAAGTAAAAGTTGGAAGATTAAAAAAACCATATTTTCATTGCACATTATGAAGCCAATTCTTTAGAAGTGAAAAGAGTTGATATCCATTGAATGATAGCGTAAGTCCCCTAAGTGATTGCCAACAAATCACATTATTTCACTGAGCGAGTATCCACAGTAGAAGGACCCTTCAAGTCATTTGATGATCTTACCTTGCAAGCTTAGCATGAGAGATGACCTTATATCAAGAGAGGATTGAGTATCTAGTGTTTCATTCCGAAACGTTGGGTGTTTAATTCTGCATGTTGTAGTGGAATAAAACTCACATCAACAAGCATCGCGCCCAAACTCTAATTTTCATATTTAGGGAAAGTATAGTGCAGTCTACACTTGGGAAGAGAATCCCAAAGATATACAAGATGAAACAACACTGAAGAAAAAATACAAAAGGAAATCTTGGTTTGGGTTTGCCTCAAGTTCTCAATTTAGCCTTGAAGATGCTATGAGAAACTATAATGTGAAAAATCCTTGATATGGAATGGCTTGGGAGGAAAACAACGAGGAAGGTCTGGAATGCACTAAAGATGATGAATCATGAGACAGCTTTGTGAATGAGATGCAACGTTGAAAACAAAAAAGCTGGGAATAGCTGAAAAGCACTTTTGTAAACACCATGCAAAGAACAAAGTAAAGAAAAGCTCGCATACAATGTGAAAAGCAAAGTAAATAATGCATGAAATACAAAAAGCATGCATTCACTTAGTTTAAATTTCTCAATATGATTTCTAGTAAGAAAGTCTATTGCTTCAATTCAAGAATTATAAATATGATAAATACCTCATGCTAGTATATTATTTAGCCTTTATTCAAAAAAAAAAGAAAAAATCTAATTCAAAATAATTGACTCGAATTTATTCAGACACACAGCTCTTGTGGCTCAGCTGGTAATTCTAGGAGTGTGCATGGGAGCAGCTGGCAGCTACATCGGGTTGTGTTATATCATTCAGACTCAGTTTATGTTTCAATCTCAAGTCTGTTTATCCAATCTCATAATTTACCATTCATTCTCTTTAGTCATCCTATTCACAAGATGCATTTTTTATCTGTTAACTTGGTAGAATAATCAGTACTCTCTTTGGCTAGATCTTGAAATTACTGGACAAAAAATAGCAGTGTATCAGCCCCTGTTATTATTTGTACTTATTCTATGAAACAGTCAGCCAGAATATCAATCCCTATCATTCTTGGATTGTTGGACTTGGATTAATCTGCATAACTCTGTCTGTAGGTCAAGTTCTCCCAAGTCTTGCAATGTTTCTATGTGATCATTTGCAAAGGGACCCTTAACTCCGTTTTCTTATCAAAAATTGTCATAGCCGCCACAGATTCAATTAATAATGCGTGACAGACAAGTAATACCTGTATTTTGTTCTCCATTTTTTCCAATCATTTACTTACACTACAGTGGTATATTAAAACGGATATTTAAGAAAATCAAATGAGAAAATTAGCATAACAAATTTGCAATGTCTTCAATGTCCGACCATATTCTAGGTGCCACAGATTTATACTGATGGTGCTAATAATATATTAGTTCCTTTCTAAATAATAATAATATATTGGTTAATAATAATAATATATTGGTTTATTTCCATTTTTTGCTTAGTAATTTAGTCAGACCATATTGATCTACAGAGTCAGAATATAATGTATTATTTCCATCTTTGGATCTTTTTGTTTGTCTCTGGGATCAGAAAGCCTTTAGAGCTATTGAGATATCAGTTGTTTTGCATTGCTACAGTGGCAGATAGAGTGTATTTCCCTGTGCAGATGTGGGCAGGAATCTGAGTGATTTGCCTGAGACGGGAAATGTTATTTTCACAATTGTAATTAAGGGTATCTTCTACAGAAGTTGCCCCCAAAACCATACAAGAGAGATGGGTTTCAGATGCCATCTTCAGATATGTCATATATGGACTAGGAAAGCGGCGTGTTAAAAGCTTCACGATCAAAGGATGGGCACAGAGGTACTAGGATTTGTGAGGAGCATGCAGCAAGTACTGCATCTTCCAGAATATTGGAAGGCACTGAAATTGCAAAAAGAAGTACAAACAAGATGGCACACATGAACTTTCTATTTTATTTTTGTCAATTATTATACTTTACTTTACCCATGCCCTTACCAAGTGGTAAAAGTGAGCAGTCCAAAAGTGGAGCCCTAGATTCAAATCCCCAAGGAAAATGATGAAGTGTTGAAACTGGGATCCAACTCCCTGGGTGACTAACAGACAAGGCCAGATGCAAGTACTGAGGAACTTTGACTGAAGAGATACCCCTTTGTAGTGGCATCTCAGCTGAAGTTTCCCACTAAAAGAGCATTTACCAAATCACAAAAAAAAGCAGATACGGGAGCCCAAGGGGTTGTTGTGTAATGCTTATGGGAAGAATCAAGCATTACCCACGTTCAAAACTCTTTTGAATGTGGCCCATGCATAATCCACACCCAACACCTAATCAAATATGGCCCATAACCTCACCCAAGATATAACAATCAAAAACAAATTGATTCATTTAGAGGAACATACTAGAGCCAATTCTGGGTGCAGTATTGCCTTACCTAGTTGCTATGGTATTTAGTTGGCATTGCAGTCATCTTTACAGGATTTCCGCTGAATCAGGTAATGCATTAAAAGCTTTTGACTGCATGAGGCTATTGGTCTAGCCAACACTTACCAAACTCTTGTTTATAATGCACGTCATTAATCCAAGAAGAATTGATAGAATACCATCCTAAATATTCCATTCCAAATATATTTTTAGATGCCAAAGTTCAAACCCGGTGGACTGCCCGTGGATGCATGTCTCCATTTGGCAAGGGCTACGGCTACTCTCTTTCAGTATTCCAACCGTGAACGGCGACTACCAAATCAAATCTAGCCTTCAAATTATTAATGTGGAAATCAATATAATACTCAGGCAAATCCCTTTTTTCAAAAATATTGAGTTCTTGTGAGATTTTCTTGTTCATACCTGAGAGGAGTTGGGGCATTCATGCATGACTGTATCATGGCCTTTACGCGCTGAGACTGTTGGCTGCCTGCACCATCAGAGGCTTTTGGAGGTTTTGCATTTTTCCTCCTCACTACGCTCTTCTTTTTAGGCTGAACTTTGCCCTTGGCTGTTGCAGCTCCTCTAGTTAACAGTGTTGGCTGATTCAATGGCTGCAACACAGATGAAGTTAAATAATACGGACGATTTTTTGAAGCAATTGAGAGGCACTTCCTCCATAAGGATTCCATAGATTACACAGGAGATTCAAACTATGCTGACCAACTATGATTTAGTTTTTGTCTACTAAATCATTTCAAAATTCAAGGTATGTGTTTGTGTATGTGTGTGTATGTGTTTTTTTTTGTTTTGTTTTTTCTGGTGGCAAAATGTGTTGGAGTTTTACAAGTATCCCGAACTGTCGTAAATTTAGTAAAATAGTCAAGGTTGTCCTCTGAAACAATTTTCCATGGAACTCAAAAGTATTTTCATTGTACTTTCTTTTTAATTTTTTTTTCTCCTTTCTTGAACTATCAATTTTGATGAATTGGGATTCCTAATATAAAAATGTGTTGATGTCTCTAGCTTTTAGACATTGTAAGTTGATTAAATTATATACATAATATTATGAACGGAAAAATTATTATAGATAAGAAAGTGTGATGTTGTTGTATAATTATGCTTTTAGTGTAATTAGATTTGTTTATTTATAGATATATGATTTTTTTAACTATATAATTATTTATACAAATTATAAATTAAAATGTAAGAAAAAAAATGTAGTTTATGAATGATAAGTATTAGATTATTCATAATAAATGATAGCAAACCAATTAATATTTTTTAGTGTTTAATAGAGACATTATTTTCTAAGTTTATTATAATAGTTTTCGATAAAGAATAAGGATTAACAATATATGGTGTCTTTGTTTTCTTCATATTTTCTTCATCTAATATGTGATGATTACACAATTTGGGTATCTTCCTTGTCTTTTTAATTACAATTTGAAGAGGTTTGTGTATCTTTTGTAGACATTATTTACAACCTTAATGTATTTGCATTTGTATTACTTTGGCCTCTACAATGTAAGAAAACACAATTATCAATTTAAGATTTTTTTATTTTAATTTTTTAGCTTATAAGTGAGATGCATGAAGAAAACATTGTAATCATCCAAAAATGGTCATCTAGACTATTAGCCCCTTTTGCTAAAATTATCAATTGTTTATTCTTAATCAAATCTTAATTCTATCATTTATTCGATTATTTTCTATGGGCTAACCATCTTATCCTAAGTCTTTATTTAATTAAAAGGAATTTCCTCCTTTTTTAATTAAATAAAAAAGCCCTCCACTTTTCCTCTTATCCTAAGTTGTACAAATAAAGTATTATTCTTATTTTACAAAAGGGAAAAAACATTTTTTGTCTCATATGGACACAAAAGTCAACTCTTATTTTCTCATTGAAGAATATTTGTGCACATGGATTGCTCCTCTTCCAAGCTCCACCGTTGATTAAATCTTTTGTCTCTTAATCTCCATGGTCCATTCCTTCTCATTTTTTATAAAAGGAGAGCTCTCTTCTTCATTCTAGATCCCCAACTTTTTATGCTAATGTTATGCTACAGGTTTTCTAGGTCACTTTGGAGCTTTTGAAGATTTGGAGCATTTTTGGCTTTTGCATCTACATGTTATTCTAGTTTCATTTATTATGGCATTCATAGCTTCATACTTAGCTTAGTTTCCTTTATGCTTTAGATTACTTCATCTAGCTTAATTAGGAGGCTTTGTAATACTTGTATTTCCTTTCATAGCATAGCTTGCATTTTCATTTCTAGCATAGTTGCATTTGCATTTGTATTTTTATTTGATTCTTGGGGATATTGGCATTATTTCCCTTGTCTTCATTTGAATCTCTCATTGCATGGTTTACTAGCAAGGTTATTGGCTTAATAGCTCTAGCTGAGAGCATTCTTAACACCCTTGCACTTCATGCCTAGGGAGCTCTAAATTGATTTCTCAAAGTTTCCAATCCATGGATTCTCTTGGAAGCAATGATTTAGAGAAGTGCACATCTTAGTGTGTACATTTTTTGCGCCCACTGTGAGGCAAGATAGCTCTGTTTTGCCTTTCTTTGCTGCATTTCCGCTACAGGTTTCGGCTATTTTTATTTTTTTATGATTTTCGTATGTTGTTCGTACTTCTATATGTCACTGTTACAGAATCTCACGCGAGGTTTCTCTCTGGATCGCGCGAAGATTTGCTATTTGTAGCACTTCTACGCGCGATGAAGTACTTTCTTGCACGGACCTTTGTATTTTCTCACGCGAGCCAGTGCACTTTCTCGCGTGAGCTGGCGTACGTTCTCGCACGGGCTTGTGATTTCTCACGTGCGGTTCAGTACTATCTCGCGCGAAATTCTATGACAGATAGAGATCAGAATTCCAGATTTGTCAGTTTTGTTTGTTGTTTTCAATTTTCCTAAATTTTTAAAAATTTCAGCGTTTTCAAATCCCACTTTGGAAAATGGGCACCCATTTTTGAGAAATTTTTGCAAACGGTATCGAAAATTGAAATGTGATATATCGTTGAAAAGGTATTTCCGAGCCTAATCCAACCATGCTAGTTTCATTCTCAGATTTTACCATTTGATCAACTATTTTACTTGCAGATTATTTGATTTTTTATGTGCTAACCTTTGTGGGGCTAACAAGTTGTGCTTGTAGGTGCTCTCATTGCTTGAAATATTTTTCCAAAAGAATGCATGTCAAAGCTTCAAATGCACAAGGGCTACTAACGATTTTTGTAGGGCTGTCCAAAGTATAAAAACCCAATCAAGTGCTTGTTTATTTCATTTCAAGTGTGGCAATTACTAGTTGTTTCATTTCATAGGAACATAATATCTTGTTGTAGAGATTCTTGGGTGGTAGGAGAAGTATACTCTTCACCCTTGTGGTGAACCAGAAAATCTTGACCCATCTTTGAATTTTGAAAGCAAGAGGGTAATTGAACATTTGCTTGGTGTGTTTGGAAGAAAACTTTGAGATAGGGGAGTATGTTCTTCACCCTTGTGGTGAAACAAAAACTTTGAACCTCATAAGTTGATCCACTCTTTGTTTAGATCTTTTAGAATCTTTTAGCAGGCATGCTCTTGAGCAATCAAGAGGAACGACCCAAGTGGGGACAAGCTAATACCGAACTATTCCAACCTGCTATAATTTCAAGGCTATCAAAGACACAAAACCTTGGTAGACGTAGTGCTTATCTTCGCTTGATATGAGTACTTATGGGATTGTGACCATGAGGAAAGTATTGAGCAAGAATGCTTAAGCTACTCTTGAGGCCGCGAGGTCCGTTACTTGCCACAAGGTAAGGAGTCCCTTTGGGGAGCAAGAGGGGTGCTACGAACGGAAGCCCTTACTAAGAACCATAGGTAGAGGCCACCCTATTTTTGCCACTTAGCTTCTTGGTGCAAGGATTGATCCAAGTGGAATAACCCAGATCACCCCAAGATTACTCACCATATGTGTTCCTTTGGTTATGTCTTTGGCACTTCCATGACAATGTCAATATCTATTGTGGGCAACCACTTTGTGTGAGGCAATGGAACATCAAGTGTGGGCCAAGTTTCTAATTATTGAGCCTTTGTCCTTCTAGGTAGTAAGTGTTTGAACTATTCTCGTTGTTATATACCTGTGCAAATGTTCTTGAACATACAAACATCGCAGTAATGCTCATAGATTTTCAGTTTTGATATCACAATTGCTTGTCTTGGCAAGGTTGCTTTTGCCCTTGTGCAAGTGTTTGATGACATGTTTGATCACCTACTATTTGCAAACTTGTCTACTTCTTGATATTATTGTGCTTGAAACCAAAAAATTGTACTTGCAACCTACAACATTGACCAAATTGCTTTCAAAACTGAATTTTTCACATTCACTGGTTAAGAGTCGTACGATACTGAAACATCATCGCATACCTTCAACCAAGAATCCTGAGTTATTCTGCTATCCTACTATTGTTGCAATTCGAAGCTGCTAAACTTGCATTTTAACCTACTGTAGGGTGTCTTTTTCTATTCTTATCTGAAGCTGGTTTATTACCTACATGCTTAGGATTGTTCTAGACTGAAACAAATGAGCTAAAACTATTGGATTTGAGTCTATCGAATGTCACTTTTGATCACTTGTAAAAACACGGTTACCTATCTAGCTACTTGCTAATTGAGCTTCTTGCTCACATCTAGGCTTGTGTGAATTGACTATTGTAAGTTCTTGAGCACTTTGACCAGCCATCTCTATTGTTCTATCTCGACAAGTGATCATCATTGACTTTTTCTTATCTCTACATCTAAGAAACTTTGTCTCATTTTATTGGTTGAACAACATTCTTTTTCATGCCTGTTACAACTCGGTCTCAATTTGAACAAGGCAGTCACCCTCTGTTCAATTATACGTAGTTACCTTCTCCTACTAGACACTCACGAGCACCTGTTAGCAATGCTAGTTCTAGTTCTGAGGATTCTAAGGCTACCTCGTGGTATAAAGGAGGCTTCCTCTTTTATGCGTTCAAAACCCCCCAAAAACACAGACAATGTCTCACTTACTATGAACGAACAAGAGAGATATCGTCGTATGCAAGAACACTTTGAGCAAAGAGATAAATAAGCACTCTTGGATAGAGAGTATAGTAAAAGCTTAATGGAAGCTGCTAGGTGCATGACTTCAATAGGGATGTCCCATGAACAACCTGGGACTAGTGGCTATGAAAATAGATCTTTCTTTGGCACCAGTGGCAACAACGGAAACAACACGCCACCAAGGTCCCCTCCAAGATGGACTTTTGATGTACCTTCTTCACCTCCTAGACCACCTCCCTCTCACCATGAGGAAGAAGTCGTTGATGATATTTCTAGTGAGGATCTTATTGCATTTGAACAAGATGAAGACTCCCAATGAAAGATGCTTAAGCTTTTAGAGCGCAATGGCGACCAATATTTCCAATATATGGCTTCTAGAGGATACAAGCTTCCTCCCGGCTATGATGTCAGACAAATTGTTCAATAAAGAGTACCAACTAAATTGGAAGTCCTTAAGGAAGAACTACGTTGGACAAATCAACACCTTATCCAAATGGCAATAGAAAGAGAGCCTCTAAAGGTCTCCTTTGTAGAATCTATTTGTGCTCTTCCATTTGATAGGAGTCTATACATGGTCCCATTTCCTAGGGATATTGAGGTTCCCAAATATGACAAGTATGATGGAAACGGTGACCCCCATGACCATGTGCGTCACTTTTACGCTCTTAGCATGGACTTCCTTCATGAAGACACATTTTTGCTATGATTATTCCCTCGAAGCTTAAGAGGACAAGCTTTAGAATGGTTTGCAAAGTTGACACCTCCTTTGAAGACTTTTGATGAGTTGGCTATGCGCTTCACACAACACTATTCATGCAACATTCAACAACCTATCACTATGATAGATCTAAGTGCTCTAAGGCAAAATCAAGGTGAGCCATTTGCCACCTACTTGCAACATTGGAGGTCATTGTATTCTAGATATTCTCGTCCGCTACCTGAGAGCGAAAAGATTGACATTTTTGTCAACACTCTAGTGCCTGAGCTATATTATGATCTAAGGAAACAACTTTTCTCCTCTTTCAATGACATGGTTGAAAGTGCATATAGGATTGAGGATGTGGCCATAAGAAAAGGTGATATTGTTATCAATAAGGATACTAGAAACTATGGCAAAGACAAGAACAAGTCTTGGAATAGAAACAAGTGTGTTGTCAATGATGGGGTTGTAGATGCCCCTAAAGCTAAAGAGCCTGATTTCAACCTCTCTAATGCCATCTACACAACAAAACTACAAGAAGCTGCCAACACTCAAAATGCTCCTAAGCCTCAGAATGCAGATAAGCCAAAGAAGCAATTCCGACGACGGGTCTATACCCCATTGGCTGAACCATATGATGTGATTCTTAAGACTTTGGTTGAAAATAATTATCTTACGCTTCCTGAGAAAACTTGTCCCTATGATCCGCCAGTTAAGCCTGATTGGTGGAGAGAGGATCATTACTGCCACTATCACAGAAACAAGGGACACAAGACTGACAATTATTTCACGCTTAAAGATGCTATACAAGATCTCATTAAGGGAGGCACAATTCTCATAGATGGCTTAGTTAAAAATTATGATCACACAGCTTTCAAAGATCCTCTACCTAAATATGACAAAGGTGAAACCTCCCAAGCACATAAGAAGAATCATGATGCTAAGATCAACTATACATATACTTCTGATTCACCTGTGATCAACATGGTAGAGCCCATTGAGAGTGTTCTTATGATGAGACCTCAAGATGATAATAAATCTAATCATGGTAAGCCAAAGTTGGTCTTGCAAACACGTGGTAGTTCTTCTTCCTGAAGTGAGGCATTGAATGTTGTTACTAGGGGGCAAGCTAAACTGGTCCTTAAAATTGTGCCTGATCCTAAACAAGCCTCATCTTCCAAACCAGCAGTTCCTTCAGCTCTATCTAGCTATGATCTTGTCCATCAGTTGCAACGGACACCCGCATAGATATCTATTTTTGAGTTGCTTGAGCTATCCCCTTTGCACAAGGAGATCCTTGAAAAGGATTTACGTACAGCTAATGTCCCTAATGACATTGACCCAGATAGGTTCCAGGCTATGGTCAACCACATCTCATCACCTCATTATCTATCCTTTTCTACAGAAGATGACGTATCTATTAGTCACCCTCACAATCTTGCCTTACATATTGAAGTTATGGTCTACAATACCCGAGTTTGCCGAGTCCTGATAGACAATGGTGTTGGGTTAAATATTGTTTCTTTCAATGTTGTGCAATAGTTGGGTTTATCAAAATTTGCTATAGATCCTAAACGGAAGATTACTATAAAAGCATATGATGAAGTTGAAAGATCTTCCAAAGGTCTTTTCACGCTACTTGTCCGAGTGGGCCCTATCATGAGAGACATTATGTTCCAAGTATTAGACATCCCACTTGCTTATAACATCCTTTTGGGTCATCCTTGGATCCATGACATGCAAGTTGTGCCTTCTACATACCATCAGTGTGTTAAATTACCACATAATGGAGCTGAAATTGTGATTCCTGGGGATCATTCTATTGCTATCAATGCTCTTGCTGCTACTGAAACATTTGTTCCTCACAACAAACCCTCTGATGATCCTACTACATCCTTGGTTTCTGCTGAGAAAACTTTTAAAATGATGAGCCTTGGTATGGGTGAATACACATTGGATTCCATTGTTGCTATGCCAATATCTCCAAGATCATATGGGAGACTTTCTGATAAGATGAAACCTTCTGCTTCTGCCATGACAATTTTTGGTAATTTTGTTCAAGCGTCCATACCCCTAGAGGAAGAAAGAGAAGAACAAGCTATTAGAGAATGGATCTATAGAGACGAAGAAGACAGTACCACTGTTGCTACACCTATTTCTCCTAAGCGCTATGGTAAAGGCTATAAATTTTTGTAGCAAATGGGCTATCAAGGTCAAGGACCTATAAATGATAATGGACACACCTAGTCGAGCCTTTGAGTCATACTAATGGCTGACCCTCTAAGATTACAATAGGTCTAGGATATGGTGTCGATGATGACCTCCCTACATGTTCTAGAAATGCTCCCATGATTAGTGATTTAGACACATATACAGATGAGTCACCACTAC
Organism: Chamaecyparis obtusa; assembly: GCA_027943335.1. Lineage (NCBI taxonomy): Eukaryota > Viridiplantae > Streptophyta > Pinopsida > Cupressales > Cupressaceae > Chamaecyparis > Chamaecyparis obtusa. Next base: position 401,942 of record BSBK01007222.1, on the reverse strand, counting down.
ACACTATGGCTCAAATAGGAGATGATCTTCCTTCTACTTCACTCCTTTGGGGAGAAGAATGCATACCTACCCATGATTCAGCTGAAGCTTCTATGTCTAGCGATAATGAATTTGATCCTCGAGCTAGACAACGAAGAAATATTTTGCGGTTAATGAAAAGAGGAGATCTCGCACATAATGGTGTTGAAGCCTCTACTTCTAAAGGTCCTAAACCTTATTGGTGCAAGCATCCCAGTAGAAGCGTAACAATAGATTCAAATAAATATGAATGGGATACTCTCTCCAACGGATCTTCCACAGTGGATATGGAAGTGGATGTGGTTCATACTTATGGTGACCAACCCGACATAGTTGATGAGTCTCGCATAGGGTCTGATGAGTTTAATCCATGTATTACTTTAGTGGACCACGTTGGTTCTTCTATGACAAGTCTAGATCTTAACACTTTCGGAGCCTACCCTATAGGCTCGACCTCTCTTGTCACTAGAGATGACATCCCTTGCATAAATGCTATTGAACCAATCACTTTATTTCACCTCGCAAAATCAAATCTCATAGCTTGGTCCACCCAGGATCAACATGCCATTGAACCTATTACTTCTTTTACCAGTGAACCAGCAACAAAAAAGATTGAATTAGAAATCAAGTATCTCAATCATCAAATCAAAAGAAAAGAGCAATGGTCGGATGGCAAAAACCACATTGTGGTGGTATCTGAACCTAAAAAAAGTAAAAATAAAGACCTGCTCAAAAATGATGATTATCAAATAAAAGATAACAAGCTAATTCTCTACAAAAAAATGGTGAACTTTTTCAAAATTATTTCACCTCTATCATATTTCAACACATTCCTAGAGCTCAGATCAAAGCTGCTAATGCCTTGGTTACTTCGGCATCCATTTTACAATTGAAAAAGCATAAATCCCGCTTCCAATTCCTGGTGGAAGAATTACACTATCTTGCTCATAGTCCTTACACTGCCATCATGTTTTCCTATTTCCAAGATCACGTTATCCTTGAAAATCTCATCCATCATGCCTCACGCTTTACCCTCGTCTCTAGTGACTTGTATAGGAAGGGTCTAGACGAAACTCTCCTTAAGTGTCTAGAAATAGAGGAATCAGACAAAGTGCTAGCTGAAGTCCATGACAGTATATGTGGATCACATTTTAACGACCTTGCGTTAGCTTGGAAATTTCTTAGGGCTGGTTCCTATTGGTTAGGCCCTTGTATTATCATAGCAACATTTGGGTCCAGTGCCTCTCAGTTATCTACATCAAAGGAAGCAGAGCTTACCAAGCCTATCAATGTTCTACAATTGCAGAAGTTCTATGCTTAAGGTCCTTGAGATCTTTGTACATATTTTTATTGATCCTGAAAAAATTACAAAAAAATTCATATATGATGCTGAAAAAATCCTGAAAAGTATAAAAAGTCCTAAAAAATCTATCAAGTGGTGAAAACCTAGAAACAGGCACCCCTTGAGACCCTTGCACCTATGTCTATCAGTCTTGTGTGGCGCTCCTTCGCTCCACTTCTCACTTTGCCTCTCTTAGCCTGGAATTGACTCTTGTCTTAGTCTTTGGGGCATACGTCGTTCTAGCTTATCTTGGGTCTCTTTGTGCATTTGGGTTTCTTAGGCACCTCGCAAATGGTGTTTTTCAACACCACCCCAACTGTATTTTTCAACACTACTCTAGCGTCAAGTGTTTCTCAACACTTATCAGATATCCTACCTGCAGTCCAGAATGATGCAATATTTCTCACTGGCAAATGCGATACTCAAAGTTTGACTCTATGACCTACACACACACACACTTAAACACTTGACTCACTGAGACTTGCTTGACTTTATTTCTTTGTGTGCTATCTATGATGATTTCTTTGCTAAGTGTTCTCTCCCTAATAGTTTTTAATGATGCCGAGCTAGAAGACTGGGGCATGAGAACATGTTTTATTTGCTTTCTGCTTGTGGGTATATTTTTGTTGGTCCTCACTATCATTAGTATTTATGCTTGTTCCACTTGACATTGGGATCTACAAGGTATTATCCTTGACTATTTTTTGCAAGTGCATGCTTATAGTCATCTTGACTTTCTTGTGTCTCGATGTGAGCATAATCTTGCTATATCAAACTTAGGGAACCTCACTGCACTAGTCATCTTGACCTACATGTCTTTGATGCCTAGGTGGGATTTCCACATTTCTATTTGATATAGATCATATTCAGATTCACATAGTTATACTAGTGTGTATTGTATGATCTTGCGATGCTACCAATAACGCTCGATGATGATTATTAGATGTCTATTAGCTTTGTGACCTTGCAAGTAAACCACTTTTCATGTAGCTTGCATTTTTAGGTTCATGTTAGTTAGTTTTGCATCTTGCATATGGAGAGATCTCTCCTTTATCTTTCACAGACTTGTTAATCAAACTGATCTCACCTTCCTTTTCTTGATCGTGTCTTTTGCTCCTTGTCTTTCATATCACACTCATTTTCTCTTCATTTCAGGATCGAAACCAAAATTCGAGTTCACCTTGACCATCCAAATCGCCTTTCTCCTTCTTCCGCGCAGTTGGCTAACCTTTTAAGGCCTGATCCTTCCATCTTTGTTGGGGCATTCTTTCCTTCTTCATTCCCATCTCTCTCTCACCCTTCTAGTCTTTCATTCACATTTCATTTCATCTCTCTGAGATCTTTGTTGGGGCATATCTTCACTACTTGATGGTTATTCTATCATCTTTCATCTTCGATTATGATTTCTAGTTATTTGATCATGTTGCTCTTGCTTCTGCATTCCCTCTACCTGATTTCACTTTCAATCCTGAGGGGGCAGACACATCATATCCTATTGGCTATTCTCCAGAGCATATGCTTGACCATTCCATTTGCTTTGATCGATCTATCTTTGCACTTGACATGTTAGTTCTCATCTCAAGTTCTGATATTGTCCATCTCTTTCCCAAGTGTTCAGTACTGTCACTACCAGGCTGACCATGCAAGATTTGCTATCTCTCTGCACTTCATACTTTGGAGTCAGATCTCTATTGCTTGCTTTCTTGGCTGATCTATTCTTTGACGTAATGTGTTCCCAGATTAATCACACATTAGTCAAAGAGGGGAAAATGTAATCATCCAAAAATGGTCATCTAGACTATTAGCCCCTTTTGCTAAAATCATCAATTGCTTATTCTTGATCAAATCCTAGTTCTATCATTTATTCAATTATTTTCTATGGGCTAACCATCTTATCCTAAGTCTTTATTTAATTAAAAGGAATTCCCTCCTCTTTTAATTAAATAAAAAAGCCCCCCACTTTTCCTCTTATCCTAAGTTGCACAAATAAAGCATTATTCTTATTTTACAAAAGGGAAAAAGCACTTTTTGTCTCATATGGACACAAAAGTCAACTCTTATTTCTCATTGGAGGATATTTGTGCACATAGATTTCTCCTCTTCCAAGCTCCACCATTGATTAAATCTTTTGCCTCTTAATCTCCATGGTCCATTCCTTCTCATTTCTTATAAAAGGAGAGCTCTCTTCTTCATTCTAGATCCCCAACTTTTTATGCTAATGTTATGCTACAGGTTTTCTAGGTCACTTTGGAGCTTTTGAAGATTTGGAGCATTCTTGGCTTTTGCATCTACATGTTATTCTAGTTTCATTTATCATGGCATTCATAGCTTCATACTTAGCTTAGTTTCCTTTATGCTTTATATTACTTCATCTAGATTAATTAGGAGGCTTTGTAATACTTGTATTTCCTTTCATAGCATAGCTTGCATTTCCATTTCTAGCATAGTTGCATTTGCATTTGCATTTTCATTTGATTCTTGGGGATATTGGCATTCTTGTCCTTGTCTTCATTTGAATCTCCCATTGCATGGTTTGCTAGCAAGGTTATTGGCTTAATAGCTCTAGCTGAGAGCATTCTTAACACTCTTGCACTCCATGCCTAGGGAGCTCTAAATCGATTTCTCAAGGTTTCCAATCCATGGATTCTCTTGGAAGCAATGATTTAGAGAAGTGCACATCTTAGTGTGTACAAACATCACCTTAAATAAATTGTTTGAAGTTCAATTCTAATTTCTATGAAAATATGGACACAAAAGTATAGTATATAGTATATAAAGATCATAGAGTTGCTAGAATAAAGAGGCAACCATAGTGTGAATAAGAAAGTTAATACATAAAATAATAAAATGATGCAAATAGGTAAGCATTTTTATTTCATCTAATCTTTGCAATAATATGGTTATAAAATGAGTGCAATAAAGGATCCTTCAAGGTTTTGTATAACCGCCCTATGTCCTTCCTTATTGTAACATCAATGGCATGTGCATACATGAAAATGTTATAAACAAAATATGCATATAAACTTAGTCTATCCAAACAAACACATGTAATTATTAAAATGATTAGTATGTTCATGCTATGGTGATAGCCTATGAAGAAATCTTTTAAATGAGAGAAAAGACTTCAATCTATAAATTTTTCATGGGGAAAATCAATGGCCAAGATTGAATGTAAAATGGATGGTTAGGATTAAATGAGAATGTGATCTTAGATCAGAGGCTTAGTCTTACATCAAAAGGGAAGTGAAGTGTAAGGTCTAAGTGTGCTTACACATGCATGGGCATACGTGGGGAAGCTCATGAAAGGAACATGTCTATGACGTGTGTAAGAGATAAGTTGAATTTTAAGTCACATGTGTAAAAGATAGAGGGCTTGTGAAAGTGACATGTCTATTACATATGTGATATGTGATTTGATTTTTCCTTACTCAGGCATGTGTGAGCAAGAGGAGGATAACTTGTGAAAATGCATGTGTAAGAGATGGAGATTTTGCATCTCTCAAATGTGTGACCACCAAGTAAAATATTTGGTCACATGTTGAGTTGGAAGTGGGACAAAGTGATATGAGCATGTAGAAGTCACATGTTTGTAAGGGGATGAATAAATTAGAAGAAATAGTCACATGTGTGAAAAAGTGACTTAAAAATTAGAAGAAATGTTAATGGGGCTAAGAATCAAGGAGATTAGTTAATTAATTAAAAAATAAATCAACTAATCAAGATTTAGAAGAAATGGGATACTAAGGTAAGATTCAATTTAATGAATTAAGATTAATTAAACATTAGCAAAATAGCTAAAATTATAACTAATTATTAAATTAATTACAAAAGAGACAATAATAATTAATTAAATATGATTTAATTAATTATTAGGCTTAGAAGAATAGTTACATGTCAAATTAATAAATTTTCTTGGTCAAATTTAGGGTGTTTTATAGCAACATTTGTGGTCTTCAACAAAGTTGTTTGGATAAAAGCCAAAATGATCTGATGTATTATATCATCAATCATTTAACCTCACTTGAATCTTTATGCCATGGATGATTAAGATCTTTAATTAACACATTAGATGCCTAATCTCAATAGAAGAAGTGAAACAAAACTCTTGTTAACTCATAATGATCTAGATTCGTGAAGTAATACCTTATGCTTTTAATTATTGTATGTTGATTTCATATTTTAATTTGATGAAAGAACATATGCATGTCATCTTCTAAGACAACTCCATAGTAATTTGTTCATGTTTTGTAACATGATACGTTCACTCTGCAACTCCTATGTTTTCCCACCTATATTTTCAAATTCATCCTGGTCATGGCGGAAAATGTTGGGGGGGTGTTGGGGGGTGGGGGGAGAGGGACTCTACCTCCCCTATCTTGGACCCCCTTCAAATACAGACAAGATTTTCTAGGACAAATAAATCTTCTGATAGGTGGGAAATTCCTTCGTTCACTATGACACCGTTGATATAGTCACTCTTTCTAATAGAAGGTTAGTTTTCTATCATTTCTATGTGAATGTTTCTATTAATAAGTCTCTCCCCAATTTCATTACCTTAAAATCAAAATGGAGTAAAGGAATCAGGCTTTAGTTTATGAAAATGCATCCCTTTACTATCAAAGATGTGCTAAACACAACCATACTATTGCGAAATGCAAAGCCCCTACTCCAAAGGAACCCAAAATGAAATAAAAATGCTCCACCCCACCAACAGTGAACAATTCCAAGGAGCTTCTTGAGCCTAGTAAGGATAATAATATATCAAACTATGATGATTTAGAAGAATACCCATTCACGAAGGGGTTTTCAAATTTTCTTAGATCCACAAAAGAAAACAAGAGTAACAAAGTGAAGATGGGGTCCTAGGATACTATAGAGGAAGGTGAAATTTTACCACAACTCCAAGAGGATAAGGGCTTGTCTCCTTTTGTAGATAAACCTATCTATGTTTTGGCTCATGAGAATTTACTTGGTTTTCCTTCCCCTTACAAATAGTCTCCTACCAAAAACCTTTGTCAAGATAGTTCTGGTATGGGTGTTATGGAGGTTTTTCAGTAGTGTGGCATTGGGATTATTACCCCTATTAATCTTGGAAAAATACATAGTACTCTCATTTTCTCCCCACAACATTCTTTAGGTGATGTCATGGTGGAGGAAATTACTAAGTTAGTGATTGCTACCCCTAATGTAAAGGTTGAACCCTCTCTAGCTCAAAATTTTGATGAGGACAAGGAAGAATGGAAGACTCAAAAAAGGAAAACTAGAACTAAGAAAATTGATGTTGGATTGGAAAATAGGGCTGACAGACCTTCCTAGACATTGTCAAGGTAGAAAGATACCACTAGGGATATTTCCAATGGTAGAAAATCTACCCTAGATGCAACTCACCACAACAAAAAATGAAGTTCCTATCATGAAACATGAGGGGACTTAATAGTCCTAAAAAAAATTCTCAAAATCAATGCATTACAGATCTAAAAATTGATGTCCTCCTGATTCAAGAAGTGAAAATGTCTTTCCAAGTGTTGTATTTAGTTGCTAACAAAATTTGGCCATGTTCCTACTTCTATTATAGTGAAATTGATGGGGCTTCTAGAGATATTGCTACTACGTGGAACCCTAATAAGGTTACTAGGGAAGCCTATGTTTTCTCTTAGTCCTACCTTGCTGTCACTTTTAAATTGGATAATTGTTCATGGCATCTCTTCAATATATATGCCCCAAATTCTCGCAGTGGAAGAAAATTTCTTTGGAATGAACTCATATCTCTTATTCTAGCAGATAAAAATGCTTTGTATATATTAGCTGGTAATTTCAATTCCCCCCTTTTCTCTTCTGATAAGTTGATTGGACTGATTGACTACACTGACAACATGAATGACTTATCAAACTTCATCAACAATTTAGGTCTTTTGGATTTGGACCTTAAAGGTTCTCCTTTTACTTGGTCTAATAATAGAAAAGGTAACCACCTTATTCAGGTCATATTAGACAGGGTTTCTTATCTTAGCTAAATGGGGTCTGAGTTTTAATGCCTCTCTTACATCCTTTTTTGGAATAGTGTCAAACTAAAACCCCATCATGCTTCAATGGGGGAATAGACCTTTCATTAGCCCACACCCATTCCATTTTGAAATAATGTGGACCACTCATCTAAATTTCAAGAAATGCATGATTCACTAGTGGAATACCTTGATTCAAGGCTCAACCATGCAAAGAATATCACACAAACTAGATATCATAAATTGAGAAGTTAAGGGTTAGTCTAAATCCTCTTTTTGGGATATCTTCAAACATAAGACAAAAAAAAACATATTGAAGCCAAACTTTCTAGCTACCAAGAGTTGATGGCTAATGGAAAATTATCTGAAGATATGCATGAAGAGGAGGATATGTGGAGGAGGAAATATAAGGACAACCTAAGAAAGGAAGAAATTTATTGGAAATAGACATCTAGAGTCCAATGATTAAAAGAGGGAGACTGAAACACCACTTTCTTCCATGGAACAACCAGTACTCACAAAAATAAGAAACATCATCAACAGTCTTCTCAATGAGTCCAACCAACTAATTAATGATGAGAGATAAAAAGGGGAAATGGTTGTCAACTATTTCATACATGCATATGAAGAATAGGGGAGTATCAATCCTATGATCCAAGACAAAATGTTAGTACACCTACCTACTATGGTCAATGAAGATGATAAAAACCTTCTTTTGGCCCCAATCACTAAGCATGAAGTTAAAATTGTTTTATTTTCTATGGGGGCTTATAAGGCCCCTGGTCCTGATGTCTTTTCTCCTACTTTTTTTCATGTCTTCTAGGATATTTTTAGCTATGATGTGACTAAGGCTACCAGGGACTTCTTCAAAAAAGGGAAACTATTGAAAATTTTGAACAACACTTACATATCCCTCATTCCCAAAATCTTTGAGCTGAATTCTATGGCTGACTTTAGACCTATAATTATATGTGACACTATCTATAAGATATTCTCTTAAGTTTTTCTCAATAGGTTAAAGCCTCTCTTGGACAAATGCATTAGTGGGAGTCAAAAGGGATTCATTCCTAGAAGATAAATTTTTGATGTTGCAATTGCTACTCATGAACTAATCCATTATATGGAAAAAAGATGCAACCAAGGTATGGCCCTTAAACTAGATATCTCCAAGGCATATGATAAAGTTAACTGGTGATTCCTCTATAAAGTTTTAGCTAAGCTTGACTTTACTAAGAAACTGATTAGAATTATTAAGATTTGTATTGAGATTGTCCAATACTCTGTCCTTGTCAATGGTTTTCCCTAGGGATTTTTTAATGCTAGCAAGGGTATCAAGTAGGGAGATCCATTGTCTCCTTATTTGTTTATCATTCTTTTTGAGGTTTTGACGCAAGGTAGGGCAGGAAGAAGGGCCAAAAGGCACACCTTGATCACAACCCTCCTTATAGAGATCACACATAGAAGCAAATTCACAACTGAGAGAGAGAATGCAGGACAAGATCATATATTATTCATAGAATCACCTCATACATGTCAGGTTGTAAGGCCTTCCCAGTTATGGCCAATTATGTTCATATTCAATTTCTACAGTCCTCCAACATGCGAGGATTAAATATTTAGAGACTATCTTATAACTCCTAAAACTGCTACCTCCAACTGATACCCCCTCCTTAAAACTACAACCAATTACTCTATTTATACAAGAGGCTACCGAAACAAGTCAGCCTTCGTATCCATCATTAGTGGAAGGAACAACTAGATCTAGGTCCACACGCTTCCCAATGATTGATACCAACATTAACTCCATGACCAAAATTAAATGCACAAGTCAGCCTTAACAAGAAATCAAAATAAACTACTGGGTAAGCAAGGTTAACCGAGTGCCAGGAAATAACCGACCAACTTGGTCAAAGAAGAACAGAGCAAATACCAAGCCAACTCGGTTAAAGAAGAAATTGAGCAACATAGAAACTCAAACTTGTTTTTGGTGACACATGATTTCCAAGGACCCAAGATGCTCCTACATCAGACACCTGGGGTTGTTTGAAATGATTCTATGGATCATGCAGTAGCTAAAACCCAAGCTAAATCCAACTCAGATTGTAAAATCCATGAACCGTCTTCAATCGGTATGTCCTTCCACTTTACTAGATATTACATGTATTTCTTTCCTCTTGTGCTTCTACCAATTCTTTTCTCCAAAATTTTCTCAACTTCTTTTGTTTGCTTCTTAGGATAATCATTCGATATTGTCATGTCTTCATCAGGTTCATAGTACTCATACAAATCTGCAATATTGAAAATAGGCAATATATCCATGTCATCAGGTAACTCAATTTCATAAGCATTTCCACTGTCAAATCTCCTCAATATCTTGCAAGGACCAAATTTCTTCATTTTCAACTTCCCATATGTTCTAATAGGAAATTTTTCTTTCTTCACATGAACCATAACTTCATCCCCAACTGTAAAAGTCTTATGTCTTCTTGATCTATCTTCTTTGTCTTTGTATTTCTGATTACTACTTTCCAACTTATGTTTCACTTCCTCATGCAATGTCTTCATGAACTCAAAGAACTTCACTCCTTCAACACTTCTCTTTTCTTCACCAATAATATCCTTCAAATGTGATATACCTCTCGGTTGTATGCCATTAACAATCTCAAAAGGTGTTTTCCCAGTACTCATATTCACTAAATTATTGTATGCAAACTCTGCTTGTACCAACATAGAAACCCAATCACTCAATTTATTACCAACTAAACATCTCAAAAGATTACCCAAACTTCTATTCACAACCTCTATCTATCCATCAGTCTGTGGGTGAAATGTAGAACTATACCTTAACTCGGTGCACAACTTTTTCCAAAGAGTCTTCCAAAAGTATCCAACAAACTTACTGTATCGGTCAGAGATGATACTCCTCGGTAATCCATGCAATCTAATAATTTCCTTAAAGAAAAGATTGTTTATATGCACTACATCTTATGTCTTTCTATAGGGTATAAAATATGCCATCTTAGAAAATCTATCCACAACAACAAATATAGAGTCATTACCTCTTACTGTCTTCGGTAAGCCAAGAACAAAATCCATACTGATATGAATCCAAGGTTTCTCAGGAACAAAAATTGGTGTCTACAATCTAGTATTCTGACTTTGTAACTTGACAAACTCCACAACTTTTCACAAATTTCTAAACACCCTTATACAATTGTGGCAAAAAATGTTTCTCCTTAAGCAAATTCAATGTTTTTTCAATGCCAAAATGTCCAGCAAAACCACTACTATTTTTTCTCCTTTATCAAATTAGTTCACATTTATCCTCTCGGTATACACAACTTAATACCTTTAAACAACATACCTTCTTGAATAAAATAGTCCTCCCATTTAGTACTTGGTTGATCTTGAATAGGTGCTCTGCACTTCCTCCATGACTTAGAAAAATTAGGATTAGTTTCATACAAATCTTTCATGTCATCAAAACCGAGAACTTCAATTCTCATCTGGGTCATCAAAGATCTTCATCTACTCAATGCATCATCAACTCGGTTAGTGACTCCACTCTTATGTTTTATCACAAATGTATAACTCTATAAATATTCAACCCATTTCATATGTCTCTAATTCAACTTATTCTGACTACCCAAATATTGTAAAGCCTTATGATGATGTAGTCAAGGATGGTGGATCCAATGAAGGACAGTCCAACCTCGCAGCTAAAGAACAACATAGCAAAATAACACAACAAGATATGTTTCAAAACATATTTTCCATTAACATGCCCGACTATAAGACCTTCTGGGTTAGGGCCAATTACAATCAAGAAGTAATTCTACAAGATCAATAAGATCCAACACAACTCTAGCTAGTTCAGTTCTGAAAACTATCAGCAACTATCTCAACTTGATCTCACAAGCCACTAAGAAATCTCCTTGTCTCCAAGCAAAAAACTACTAGCTTTGTTGTTACAAACTATCAGATAACAATCTGATCTGCAAGATCTCGCAAGATCTTTTCCACAACTTCACTGATTTGGTTCTCCCAAATCTACTTCCCAGAACTTCCAATCTCATGCCTAAAACAACTACCCAAACATCTTATAAATACTAATCATCAGCCACAAGTCAGCTGGATGAAACAATGAACTCCTACAAATAAATATTAAATGCAATGCAAGTCGGCTCTTAAATAGCCTTACAATTATTTAATTCAACATGTCAGCCTCCAGATCCACATAAGAGAATCCAACAAAAGATACCAACATTAAATGCACCAAGTCAGCCAACCAAATCACCAAGAACTCCAGTCGGTAAACTAGAACTACTGGGCACCAGAGAAACAACCGAGCATTAGGGAAACAACTAACCAATCCAAGCAACACCGAGAAACATAGGCATTACCGAGCATCAGTTCCACCGAGCATCAGAAGTCTCACCAAGTTCCTTTAGTGACTGAGCTTCCTTCAATAACCAAAACCATCAGTTAAAGCTACAACTGAGTACCATAGGACCAAAATAGCACACCACCATGCAAATTTACCGAGTACCCTAGAATGCCCCTGTATCAGAAACCCCAAGTTCAAAAAGATGTTCATATGTGAGAAGAACATCTTCCAGGATTCAGCACATAAACCCCGAGCTGGTTCTTCACATACAAGTCCTCCAACTTTTCAGCTTGCATACTCTTCCACTTTAGCTTCCTTTGTCTCTTCAAGTCTTTCCTTGATAAAACATAGGTCTATTCTCCAAAGTGATCATCCATACCTTCAGGATCTACCAACTCAACTCGGCTACCAATACTCAAACTCCTCTTGTTGAGTGTTGTATCCAGCAAAGGCATCAGGGAAAACTTCTTTTCATCCTTCTCAATAGTAAACACATTCTTCACACAATCATACATAGCTCTGCAATCATATTGCCAAGGTCTACCAAGCAATATATGACAACTATTCATCTCCACAATATCACATAACATAAGATCCTTATACTGGCCAATCTGAACATCAACAAAGCATTGTTCTCTTACTTCCAGAGCATGATCATGTTGCAACCAGCCAATCCTATAAGGACAAGGATGTTTCATTCTATTCAAACTAAGTCTCTGAACCATGTCCTTAGCAACAAGGTTATCAGTACTACCACTATCAACAATTACACCACAAAGTTTACCTCTAGACTTGCACCGAGTCCTGTACAAGTTACTCCTCTGACAAGGTTCCTCCTTTGTATTGAGCAATGTTCACCAAACCAGCAAGTTCTCAGATTCAGGTTCATTCTCAACATTTTCATTCACCACAGCAGTATGTCAGTCACCAAGCTTCTTCTGTGTACACTCAAAAGAACAGTGTCCTTCTTCACCACAATTATAACAAGTACCCTTAAAGATAACTCTGCCTATCTTCTTCTTCAGTTCTACAGGTTTATGTTCATCTTCTACAGTTGGTTTATCCTTCACCAAGTGATCAATCTTTTCCTTCCCTTAGGGATTACCATGTTGTTTCCTTTTCAACTTATCTTTTGCCTTCAAAGAATACTGATAAGCATCTTCGACCAAATCAATCTTCAACATACCAAGCTCTTCCTGAATATTGAATCTCAAACCATTCACATACCAAGCTACCTTTTCCTTACCAAGTTCTCTGTGTCCAGACCGAATAGTAAGTTTGTAGAACTCCTCGGTATAATCTTCCACAATCAAATCCTTCTATTTCAGATTCTGCAACTTCTTAAACAAGTCAAGCTCATAGTCAGCAGGTATGAACTTAGCTTTCAATTTAGTCACCATCATCCTCCACCGATTGATCTTCATTTCACCTTCATCTTCTCTATCTCTTTGTAATTCTTTCCACCAAAGAGTAGCATGTCCTTTCAATTGTGTCTGTGCTAACCTCACCCGAAGAGGATCTTCAATTTCTTCCAACTCAAAGAAATATTCAAGTTCACCAATCCAATCAATCAAGTTCTCGGGTTTCAAAGTACCAGAGAAAGTAGAAACTTCTATTCAGTAACTATTACTTAACCGAGCTCTAGATCTATGCAACCAAGTAGTTTTGTCTTCACTAGATCTATCCCTCCAGTCATCACCACTAAATCCAGTAGCTTCAAAGTCTTCAGCAGCTTCCTCATAACCATCCTTAGTACCAACATTATGAGGTACACCAGTCATATCTCTCATGATCTCAGCGACCATGTCATTCTTCATCAACTCCATCTCAGATCTGAAATCATATTTCACCTTCTTTGTAATCCTAGATTCCATAGTATCACAGAGATCTGCAATCACCCTAGGGTCCAATCTTCTTAGAGGCATCCTTAAAGATAAGAAAACCCTCTACAACAAAACCCTACACCGACCACCTTGTGACAATATCTAAGTTGTATGCAAGTCAGATCAGCCTGCCACCTTTCATGAACAACCAAGTCAAAATTCCACAAGTTCAATGCCATAGATCAGCAACTCAAATCATACAATCTCTTCGCCAATAAGATCAACTTCGCAAGATCAACCTTGCTAGGTCAACCTTCACTCAACAAGATCAAATCAGCTTTGATACCACCTGACACAGTCAAGGATGGTGGATCCAATGAAGGACAGCCCAACCTCACAGCTTTATAACAACACATTAGAATAACACAACAAGATATGTTTCAAAACATATTTTTCATTAACATGCCCAATTGTAAGGTCTTCTAGGTTAGGGCCAATTACAATCAAGAAGTAATTATGCAAGATCAACAAGATCCAACATAACTCCAGATAGTTCAGTTCTGAAAATTATCAGCAACTGATGGAAACCCTAAGGTAGATCTAAAATTGAGCTCGCAAGCCACCAAGCAATCTCCTTGTCTCCAAGAAAACAACTACTAGCTATGTTGTTACAAACTATCAGATAACAATCTAATCTGCAAGATCTCATAGGATCATTTCCACAACTTCACTTATCTAGTTCTCCCAAATCTGCTTCCCAGAACTTCCAATCTCATGCCTAAAACAACTACCCAAACATCCTATTGTAGACACCTAAAAATCCTTTAGAAAATAAAGTATTTTTATTTTCTGAAAAATCCCTAATGACATCATCATTTATTAATTAATAAATTATTTTATTTATTTATTTATTTTTATGTCATTAAATCCCTTTATCTTAATTAAAAATATTTAATTAAGAAATCCCTCCCAAAAATGTTTAAATCTTATTTAAACATTATCTCCCTATTTATTAATTATTTAATTAATAAATTGACCAAAAATCCCAAAATAAATTATTTATTTATTTTTTGCCCAAAACTTGGCCAATTTCCTTAAGACCACTAACCTCTTCCAAAATCTTCTAATCCTTCTTTAATTTCAATTAAAAGCTAATCCCATCATTTCCTAACCCTAATCCCAACTCAAAATATTTAATTAAGATTAAATATTTAATTCTCATATTTGTTAAATCCATTTTTAATAAATATTCTCAAACCTAAAACCATGGAAATAAATAAATCTTTATTTATTTCTTAAAATCCATGTTTATCCTAAGGAAATTCTAGACTCTTCTAGAAAGTCCTAACCCTAATCCTAATCCTAATCCTAATCCCTCCCCTAATCCTGTCACATTCCCTAACCAAGGTTAGCCAACTCCTAAGCTTAACCCAAAGTCAACAAACTTCTAGAGACTTCTCTTACATGCATTAAGTGCCTTTAAGGCCTCCTTATCCCTCTTACATGCATTTATCATGCATTTAAGAAGCCCCTCACCCCTTTCTTACACCCTTTGACCTTAGGCACATTTCCCAAATTGTGCACATTCCTCCCATCTTTCAACCCAATGCCCTTGTGACACTTGTCACGAGGAGGTGGCCCTGAACTAGCACAATCCATGTGCTCCCCTTTGAATGAATCTTGGCCTCTCTTAAGGATTTTGATCTTGGCCATTCATTCCTCCTTTCCAAATCCTATAAATGCTCCTCCTTTCAAGAGCAAATTCATTAGCTTAGTCTTTCATCTTCATGCATTGTTATCATGCTCTTTTACTTCTAGCTCTAGCATAATCATTCCTAATTGTTAGATTTATTTATTTTCTTCAAGCTTTCTTACACATCATAGCTTAGCAATAATGGATTAACTTAGTTTACTTCATTGTTTTGCATAGCATATAGCATCATATCACATCTCTATTTGGTCTAAAATCAATCTTAGCATAAGCATCATATAGCTTAATCTTCATTTCAGCATCATTTGGATCCTTGAGGCCTTAGGGGCAAATCAAGTGTTCTATACCTGTTTTGTGCCATTTATGAGGTTTTCATGGATTTCAATCGATCCTAAAATGCATTAGAGTATGCTCCAAGTACTTAGAGAGCACACCCACATCCCCTTAAGCAAGAGCAAATCAAATAGTGCTTGGGTGCACCTGTTTTAGCTCAATCTGAGGTGGCTTAGCTTAGAGTTTTATTTGATTTGCATTGATTTCATGCTTAGATTAACATCTAATCTTTGTTTGGCTTGAAGTCTTTCAAAGCAGGTACCCTCAAAAGCCTTGCTCACATTCTGGCATGCCCGGTGGGACCAAAACCACAATCACTTTGATTAGATCATAGTTCATATTCTTGTATTTGTAGGAAACAAATGAAATGTCGCCTTCAAGCAATTAAATGTCGCCTGCAGCAATTAAATGTCACCTACAGCAATTAAATGTCACCTTTAAGCAAAGAAATGTCACCTTCAAGCAAAGAAATGTCGCCTACACACAATACAGCCACGCCTTCAGCAATTAAATCACGCCTTCAAGCAATGAAATGAAGCCTACAAGCTCTGTATTCACGCCTATTTTTTGATAGATTTCCGCCATCGATAACTTCTATTTTGTCTCAAAATTCTTCTTATGTCGCCTTCAAGTAATTAAATCACGCTTGCAACTTAAGAAATCACACCTGAGACATAACCTTTCACGCCTTTGGGTACGAAAGTCTCGCTTGTAAACATTCCATCATCGCTCAGAATATTTGTGTGTCGCCTTTAAATCTTTCTCTGCCTCCTGTAGTCATTTCTTTGTCGCCTGGAAAATTTCTTTGTCACTTTTGCACAGTTATCTGTCACCTATTAACATTTGAGTGTCGCCTGAGAGTTTTTGGTGTCACCTCTACACTTTCCAGTGTCGCGTATTAGCTGGACCGTGTCGCTTTTTATTTTTTTCTGTCTTAATTTGCTTGGGACTGGATTCATTTTTCTTATTGCAAACAAAGGTCAAAACAAATCTTGAATGAAATTAAAGAAAAATGAACTTAGGTCCTAAAGTGTCATTATCATTTTGAAAATCAAATCCAATCTTGAATGCACTAAAAGAAACGAACAGCTCTATTCCCTCTCTTGTTTCAAATTTCAAAGCAAGCAAACAAACTCAAATCTTGAATGCCCTAAAGGATAAAACAAAGCACTTCAAAGTTCTAAATCAACACGCAAAATCTCAATCTTGAATGCTCAAAGGAAAGAACTTGCAATTGCTCAAAATGTTTACCTTTTAGAGAAAGAACAAATCAAACCTTAAGCACTTGTGTCTTCAATTTCAAAGTTCAATCAAACTTAAAATCAATTTGGGAAAAAGAACAACTTGCTTGATGTGCATTTAGGAGTTTTTCAATTCTTGCAAAATCCTTGTTAAAGTAAGCAACGTAGAACATTTGGACTCGAACAAGTTCATTTGTTCTACTTTTAGTGAGGCCTGTCCAGGGAGAAAAGTGCTTCCTCCTCAGAGAACGACCTCAAACCGATATCCCCCCCAGCTGGTATATAAATAAAGTGAAGGCAAAAAGTACTCACTTATATCTCCTAATCCACGGGCGTTTTGTGCCAAATGCAAATGTTTGGGGACAGGTAAATATTCCTCCCTCAACATTGTTGGCTAGGCTCTTGAGTGAGTCATAGGCAGTCAACATAACCGGGTATGGAGACTCCACGAAACTATTAGAAACCTAATAAAATAGAGGCTACCCTATCTACATCTGAAAGTATCAAAATCCTTGTGCAAGGACCGATTCCAAGGGGTTTACCGGGTCACCTCAAGATTACTCACCATTTGTATTCCCTTCTGGGGGATACCAAGCTGTGGGCAAGCGATTTTGATACTCACCTTCCTTAGGTAGATCTTCTTGAAGTGCATGACAGTCAAATACTCCGTGAAAACACTTGTTGGAACATACACTTTCAAAAGCTTTATCAGAGTCAGTCATCCTACTTGTATCCCGCAAGGTTGCTTTGTCCCTTGTGGAGATTACTTTTTCAAAAATCTTTGTTGAAATCTATCCTTTTCCATTGGAAAAACATCAAACTGATCTACAACTTGGTTCACGATACTCAGAATAGCCATGTCAGTCCAAATCCTCCCAAAATCTAGAAAATGTCCAAAGCTTTCAGAATCTCAAAACATGGTCTTCCAGTCATATTCAATCCAGTCTTGTCATCCTTTCCTCCTATCCTAGGTTAGCAAAGTCATCTCAATCATCCCCCATCCCCTTGTCTGTCTTCCTCTAAAGTCAGTCTTCTTCCAAAATTGAGTCAAATCCAATCCTAGTCTGATCCTGTCAATCATTCCAATCTGAGTCTTAGTCTTCCAATCCATCTTCGTCCTTCATCCTTATCCAACTCATCTGCAAGTCAGCATTTCTCAAAACTATTATGATGAGTTTGGTTATTATGTCTCTCCCCCCAATCCATCCTATCCCAAAGATGATGAAAGCCTTGTAGATCACGATGCATATTTTGAAAATCTTAGCAAGTTTTCTCCAAACATTCCCCAGCATCCAATCATTCCTACAAAATATCCTATCATGCCTTCATGCTTATCCACTAGCACTCCCTTTCATGTCCTCGGCAAGGCAAATCCATTATCTTATCCATCCATAACTTATCCCTATCTTAAACCTACACATCCTCCATATGCATCCTTCATACCTCCATCTCCTGCTATGGTCATATCCCAATCACCACCATCCCCTCAAAACACCTCACGCTACTTCCCTTATCTAAAACCTCCATCCACTTATCCTCCAAAACCATTTCAAAACCAAACACCAAGTCTTCCAATCCTTTTTCCCAATCCTCCATCCTATCTCAATCTACCATCTTCTATTCCAAACCACATTTCCAAAAATCCCCTCCCACAAGCAGAGTGCATCCTTCAAACCACTTCATATCCCATACCTCGATCCATTACCTCTACTTCTTCAGCACCATCATCCCCTCAAATAGGTTCACCATCTTCCACCCCATCATCGTGTGAGGAATATCCTAGCTCTCCATCTCCTCCACATTCCAATCCTTCTTCACCATGAAAGTCTCCAAGGAGTTTCACAAGGAAGCCAAAAACAAATTCCACTCCTAAAGTTGAAGAGCCAAGCCATCTCAAACCTTTACATGAAACCATAATTGATGAGGTCCATCCATCACTCCCATCTGTTATCTATCTTCCATACATCCCACTCATTGATCCTCTTCCATCTCCTAGCATCATTGAGTCCCTTCCATCTGAGGTCTCCATCCCATCCCCACCAACATCACCTCCTCCTAGCATTATCTAAAGCATATCTGATGAGTCTCATGAATTCACCCCTCTTCCTACCATCACAACTACAGAATCTCCCATCCTTCCATCCACCCCCTCTGACAAGTCCATCCATACATCCCCCATCACTCTATCCGCACAAGTCCTACCATGTCAAGATCTTGTCCAAAAGCATGTTGAAATACTCGCAGAAGAAAATCAAGATCCAATCCCTTCACTTCCCCCATCACATTTTCTATTGCTTCCATCACCCCCAATCCAAAATCCTACAATCCCAATTCCTCCAATCCAAGATCCTATCATCCTAGTTTCTCCATCTGAAGATCCGTTACTATCTCCCAATCCTAGTCAAGATCCCATCATCCCATCCTCTCCTCTTGAGGATTTTCCAATCCAAACTATCCAGCTCCCAACACTCTATCCTCTCGGTCCACTTACATTTGTCAAAGGTAACCCACTTGAAGCAAAAGTAATAAGTTCCATATCTTCCAACAAGGAATCAGAAACTGGATGTTTGTCATATTCCCCAAGTCAGAAATATCCTTGTTTGGATAAAATGCTCAAGAAATGGAATTATCAAGGAAAAGGCCTAGGCACTCATGAACAAGGAAATCTGGATCCCATTCAAGACAAGAAACATCCAAAATCATGTGGCATTGGTCACACATCAGAAGAAGGCACTTCCTCCAGAAATGTTGGTACAGCTAAAGCCAAATTCAAGCATCCTTCCAAACCCACCATCACATCTCCCAAAACATACAATGTTATTCCTCCTCCCCCATCATTACAACCCAGGACAACCTATCACATTCCTCCTTCATCCTCCAAATCCATTTTGGGTCCCTATGTCCCAAAATCCACCAGCACATATCCTCCATATACCAAATCCATTTTGGGCCCTTACATCCCAAAATATCATCCCCCATCTTATCCTACTCAGTTCTTCATCCAAAATCCAAGCATCCCTAGTCAAGATCAACAAAGGCACATTCCCAGATATCCTATCTACCAATCTCCTTCCATCTCTCCATCCATATTTCCTCCATCCCGCACATCTCCTCATATTCAATCCAATGCCCCTTGCAATTTGGATGCCATATCAAATATGCATAAAGGGAAATATCCACAAAAAGCCAAAGATTGTCATGTCCAGCCTAAACGACATGCTCAAGTAAAGCAAAATCCAATCAATCAATCCAATGCATCCCAATGGCCACAAAGGCCCAGCAAAGAAAAAGCAAAATCTGATGCATACCAATGGCCACAAAGGCCCACCAAAGCTAAAACAAAAATGATGTGGATCCCAAAGCAAAAAGATGTAATCCATCTAACAGAAATATCCACAATGGCATCCAAAGTTGCCAATCCCCCAGCTACTCAGTCTTCTCCTCCATCTCCTCAATCTATTTTGGGTCCCAAAGATCCTAAATCTCCTAGCATAAATCCTCCATCCTATCTACCTCTATCTTCCAAAACCCATCCACTTCATCCATCTCCCCCGCAACATGTGCCAATGTTGATCCTGACAACATCCCCCTATCATGATCACTTTCCATCTTTCCATCTAAACACTTTCTACCACCATATCTCACATCTACCCTATCTCATCCATGCCTTTGCATAATCCCTCCCTCCTAGTGAAGTTGTACCAACATCCGAGCACATCAGAAAGATCGGTGAAGAAAGTCCGCGACAAATCAAAGAAATCAATAGATCAGAGAAATCAGCAAGTCAACAAAATTAGAAAGTCGTCAACACATCAGAATATCAGAAGGTCAGCATCTAGTCAGCAACAAATCAGAGAAATCAGCAAGTCAACAAAATTAGAAAGTCGTCAACACATCAGAATATCAGAAGGTCAGCATCTAGTCAGCAGAAAATCAGAAAAATCCATAAAAATTGGAAAAATATCAAAAAACAAAAAGAAAAAACAAAAAAAACATTCGTCTAATGGTGAAAACTTGGCAATTCAAGCACCTTGGACAAGTACCATGGTGAAAACCTGGCAAACAAGTATCATGCGTAGCTCCCCCCAATTCCTTTCTGCAGTTGGGGGCCATTCCCTTCTATCACCTCTTATCCAACATCTCCTCCATCCCATTTGTCTCTCACCTCCTTCATCCTCCTTTGGATCTTGATGACAAAACAACGACTACCAGGTATACATGCTTTTGGGCACCTTCTTGGCATCCATCACACCTTTCAGCTACATATCCTCTATCCAATCCATTCATCCTAGCTTCCATCTACCTTCCTCATCCTCTTGTCGGCATATCTTCCATCCAAGCATACCCCATGCCTCTGAAAATACATGAACTATCCTAAGCAGGGGGCATCTTATTCATTGGTGACATATTCCTTGGAGACTATCTTTCATCCAAAATCTTCCATCTCCCAAATCCTTAAGCAAATCCACCATCCAATCTCCCCAAGCATTCCTCTTGCCAATCCTCAAGCATTCTTCCATCCAAATCCAAATCTTCCTCCATCCAAATCTCCTAGCAGTTCCATCATCCTCATCCTAAGCATTTCCTCCATCTTTCCATCACCTAGTATCTTCCCTTGTCATTGGTATCTAGCTATAGGCTAACCTCATTGTAATCCGATGCCATTCATCCCTATCCAAACATTCCTAGCAATCTTCTAGCCATCTTCCAATCCTATCCACATCCTCTAGCTATCCAACATCCAAGATCAAGCCAACCAATCCAAAATCACATCCTTAGTCTTGTAGCAAGCCTTGATCTCAATCCAATCATCATCGTTGGGATATGTCCTTCCCAAATTTGTGTCATTTTAGGACACATCCATCCATCAGTCCATCTTGGCCTTCCAGCCCAACTGGGGCATCGTCTTGCATATCTTTGGAGTTTTCAGCTTCATCCCCAAGTTCTTTGTACATCCTAATCCTCAGCTTCTATACGTAGCTATTGTAAATATCCTTGTTGTTGTCTTGTTGTGCATATCCTTGTCAGTCTCGCATCAACAATATTTGATCAGAAATCTTGTCGTACCCAACCTCGCACTTCAGCAACATCAATTGTCGACTATCCTTGATCATCATGACCATCTTTGAATTGCATCATTTGCCAATTAGCAACACAACATTCTCCCCATCAGCATGAGGTCCGCACAGATGTATGCTTCTATTTTGTCTGACCTAAGCCTAATCACGGGTCCCCTCAGTTGTATCCTTCCTGTCTGACCTAATCTTCCACCAAGCACACCAGGTCCGTGTCGATGTATCCTTCCACACATTCAGACCAATCTTCCCGCCATCAATCAAATCAAATCTCTCTCCTTAGCAAAGGTTGTCTTTTGGAGTTATCATTTTGACCTTGGATTTTGTCCTTTGGGTCTTGTTAATCTTTTACGGCTTCTCGTTGTTCTCTACTCAAAGTTGCCATGATCCTTTATATCATGGTGCACTACGAATAAGGATAATCTGGGGCAAGGTCTTTTGATTTTTTGCTTCTGCCTGTGAGTCAGTCGTGTGTTTGTGGTTTCTTCAACATCATTTCCACCATGCCTCCTTTAGGTTTCATGTGTGATGCTAGGGCAACCCTGCGTGTCTTTTTAGCATCAGTCCTATGCAACGCTGGTGACAAGGCCTTGTGTTCTTTCGTAACCTTGGCAGGTCTCTATTGTTGCTATATCAAACTAAGTTGTGCTCTCTAAAAGATCTAAAGCATGGAGCTCCCCCATCCTGCATCATATAGATTAATCTTGTATCTTGCATCTCTCATGTAGCTGCATCCTACATTTTGCATTCCATCTCATCTCGCATTCACTCATCTTTGCTCTTGGAAGCTTGGTTATTTATCTCCCCTTCTTCCTAGGTCCTTCCTTCTTTGTTTCCTTTCGAGAAAATTCCACAACGTTTACTCCTTGCGTTATTTTCTCGAGGGGGCACAACCCCTCATTCCTCTAAATTCTAGCCTTGGGCATCTTATTTTCTTGTCTTTGAAGCCATGCCACTTACGGCATCGCATCAAAGAGGGGCAAAATGTAGACACCTAAAAATCCTTTAGAAAATAAAGTATTTTTATTTTCTAAAAAATCCCTAATGACATCATCATTTATTAATTAATTAATTTATTTTTGTCATTAAATCCCTTTATCTTAATTAAAAATATTTAATTAAGAAATCCCTCCCAAAAATGTTTAAATCTTATTTAAACATTATCTCCCTATTTATTAATTATTTAATTAATAAATTGACCAAAAATCCCAAAATAAATAATTTATTTATTTTTTGCCCAAAACTTGGCCAATTTCCTTAAGACCACCAACCTCTTCCAGAATCTTCTAATCCTTCTTTAATTTCAATTAAAGGCTAATCCCATCATTTCCTAACCCTAATCCCAACTCAAAATATTTAATTAAGATTAAATATTTAATTCTCATATTTGTAAAATCCATTTTTAATAAATATTCTCAAACCTAAAACCATGGAAATAAATAAATCTTTATTTATTTCCTAAAATCCATGTTTATCCTAAAGAAATTCTAGACTCTTCTAGAAAGTCCTAACCCTAATCCTAATCCTAATCCCTCCCCTAATCCTGTCACATTCCCTAACCAAGGTTAGCCAACTCCTAAGCTTAACCCCAAAGTCAACAAACTTCTAGAGACTTCTCTTACATGCATTAAGTGCCTTTAAGGCCTCCTTATCCCTCTTACATGCATTTATCATGCATTTAAGAAGCCCCTCACCCCTTTCTTACACCCTTTGACCTTAGGCACATTTCCCAAATTGTGCACATTCCTCCCATCTTTCAACCCAATGCCCTTGTGACACTTGTCACAAGGAGGTGGCCCTGAACTAGCACAATCCATGTGCTCCCCTTTGAATGAATCTTGGCCTCTCTTAAGGATTTTGATCTTGGCCATTCATTCCTCCTTTCCAAATCCTATAAATGCTCCTCCTTTCAAGAGAAAATTCATTAGCTTAGTCTTTCATCTTCATGCATTGTTATCATGCTCTTTTACTTCTAGCTCTAGCATAATCATTCCTAATTGTTAGATTTATTTATTTTCTTCAAGCTTTCTTACACATCATAGCTTAGCAATAATGGATTAACTTAGTTTACTTCATTGTTTTGCATAGCATATAGCATCATATCACATCTCTATTTGGTCTAAAATCAATCTTAGCATAAGCATCATATAGCTTAATCTTCATTTCAGCATCATTTGGATCCTTGAGGCCTTAGGGGCAAATCAGGTGTTTTATACCTGTTTTGTGCCATTTATGAGGTTTTCATGGATCTCAATCCATCCTAAAATGCATTAGAGTATGCTTCAAGTGCTTAGAGAGCACACCCACATCCCCTTAAGCAAGAGCAAATCAAATAGTGCTTGGGTGCACCTATTTTAGCTCAATCTGAGGTGGCTTAGCTTAGAGTTTTATTTTTTTTTGCATTGATTTCATTCTTAGACTAACATCTAATCTTTGTTTGGCTTGAAGTCTTTCAAAGCAGGTACCCTCAAAAGCTTTGCTCACACCTATAAATACTAATCATTAGCCACAAGTCGACTAGATGAAACATTTAACTCCTACAAACAAATATTAAATGCAATGCAAGTCGGCTCTCAAATAGCCTTACAATTATTTAATTCAACATGTTGGCCTCCAGATCCACATAGGAGAATCCAACAAAAGATACCAACATTAAATGCACCAAGTCAGCCAACCAAATCACCAAGAACTCCATTCGGTAAACCAGAACTATCGAGTGCCAGAGAAACAACCGAGCGCTAGAGAAACAATCGACCAATCCAGGCAACACTGAGCAACACAAGCGTTACCAAGCATCATTTCCACTGAGCATCAAAAGTCTCATCGAGTTCCTTCAGCGACTGAGCTTCCTTCAATAATCGAAACCATTAGTTAAAGCTGCAACTGAGTACTAGAGGACCAAAATAGCACACCACCATATAGATTTACCGAGTACCTAGAATGCCCCCGCATCATATGATCAGTATACAACATGAATTCACTCGGTATCAAATAATGTCTACATTTCTTTAGGGCTTGAACAATAGCATATAACTCTTGGTCACAAACATAATATTTCCTTTTTGCATCATTCAAATTTTCACTAAAGAAAGCAATAGGTTTACCTTCTTGACTCAACATAGCTCCTATTGCATTACCACTTGCATCACATTGAACTTGAAATACCTTATTGAAATTGGGTAAAGTTAACATAGGTAATTCAACAACCTTTTGCTTCAAAGTCTCAAAACTTTTATCAGCTCCATGTGTCCACTTGAATTCTCTTTTATCTCCTCTCATAGTCTCAGTCATAGCATTACAAATTGAACTAAAATTTCTAATGAACTTTCGATAAAAAAATTTCTAAACCATGAAATGATCTTACCTCACTAGCATTTTCAGGTGTAGGCCAATTCAAAATACCTTCAACCTTTTCAAGATCCATCCTTAAACCATTAGCTAAAACCAAAAATCCCAAATACACAATTTCCTCTTTCATGGAGGAACACTTTTTCAAATTAATCAGCAACTTTTCTTCTTTCAATCTTTGCAATATTTGTTCAACATGCAACAAATGTTCTTCTAGATAGTCTTACTGAATATCAGAATGTCATCAATATACACAATCACAAATTTACCCAAAAATTTCTTCAAAACCTCATTCATCAATCTCATAAAAGTACTCAGTGCATTGGTTAAACCAAAAGGCATAACCAACCACTCATACAAACCTTCTCTTGTTTTAAAAATAGTCTTCCATTCATCACCTTCTCTGATTCTGATCTGATGATATCCACTTTTTAAATCAATTTTGGTAAAATACTTTGCTCTTGTCAAACTATCCATTATGTCATCCATTCTCGGTATAGGAAACCCATATTTCACTATTATCTTGTTGATTGCTCTAGAATCAGTACAAAATCGCCATTCTCCATTATTCTTATGTGCCAATACAGCTGATACTACACAAGGACTCAAACTTTCTTAGATCAAACCTTTCTGCAACAATTCTTGGATTTGTCGGTTCAATTCTTGATTCTTGGTAGGTGTTAATCGATGTGGTGCCTTATTTGGTAAACTAGCTCCAGGGATTAAATCCATACAATGATCAATAATCCTCTTTGGTGGAAAACCATTAGGTACATTATCAGAAATGATCTCCCTATACTCGGTGAGTATCTTATCAATCTTTTCAGGGATGCTATCCACTACTTTCCCACTCAATTTGTTAGGGATCACAACAAAACATACATCATTCTTCTTTCAATCCTTAACAAACTTTCTTCCTTCCATCAAAAAAACTTTCACAGATGTACAAACACTACTAACAGGTTCTTCAATCAAAGGTAACGAGATTTTTTTTCTCCCATCAGCCCAAATAGTATATTTATGTAATCTCCCATCATATATAGCATGTCTATCATATTTCCAAGGTCTACCCAACAAAATATGACAACAATCCATAAGCATGATATCACATAACACCTTATCATAGTACTTTCCAATTTTCAAATTCACATAACATTGTTCACTTACCAATAGTCTATGCTCATCCTTGATCCATAAAATCTGATAGGGTCTCAGGTGTTTCAACCTTTTCAACTACAACTTTGCAACCATTTCCTCAGATGCCAAATTATCTGAGCTTCCACTATCAATGATTACCTTCCACACTTCATTAGAAACTCTACATCTGGTCTTAAACAAACTTTTCCTTACCGGATCTTCCTTATTACTTTCACTCCAAAGTGCTCTCCTGACCATCAAGTTCTTTTCTTTTTTTGGTTCATTCGGTGAGTCTTCTTGCACCAAAGCATTTCTACTATTACTGACCTTATTACTTGCATGTGTACACTCAAATGATCTATGTCCTTCTTCTCCACAATTGTAACAGGTTCCTCAGAATCCACCTCTGTTATAACCACCTCAGTAGTTACTGCCTCTTCCTCTAGAAGAACTTTCACCTTTCCACTCGGTCTTGCCTTTATCCAAATTTATTTTATCTTGATCAGATCTATTGTTTTCACCATAAGATCTACATCTTCCTCTAGGGAATCTACCACCTCTTCCTCTTTGTCTTTGCTCATGTCTTTTGTTCAATTTCTCGTCAGCTTTCAAGGCAAACTGATAAGCTTCCTCAATTTCTTCCAACTTAACTAGATTGATTTCTTCTTGAATAGAAACTCTTAACCCATTTAGGTACCTAGAAATTCTTTCCACTTTGTCATCATCATGTCTAGATCTGATATCTAATCTATAGAAT
This sequence comes from Chamaecyparis obtusa, assembly GCA_027943335.1. Lineage (NCBI taxonomy): Eukaryota > Viridiplantae > Streptophyta > Pinopsida > Cupressales > Cupressaceae > Chamaecyparis > Chamaecyparis obtusa. The sequence continues at coordinate 374,768 of BSBK01007222.1, read as the reverse complement.
TCCTCAGTATAATCTTTTAATGAGCTATCTTTCTGCCTCAAACTTTGCATTCGCCTAACTAGGTTAATCTGATAATCACATGGTAAGAACTTTCCTTTCAACTTATTTACCATCTTATTCTATACCTTGATTTTGTCTTTGCATTTCCTTTTTCTGTCTAATTGCAGATGTTCCCACCACAAGGATGCATGAATTTTCAACTTTGTGCTTGCAATCTTCACCTTCTTTTCCTTAGGGACATTTCATACTCAAAATACTTCTCCATCTCAGTGATCCCATCCATCAATTCATCTGAATCTAGCTTTCCATTGTACTCAAGAGGATTGAAATGTGGTGTAGATTTTAGTTATTTCAAAGCCTTCAATAATCTTTCCTCACCCTGATCCATCATAGGTGCAAGTTCTACTTTACCTTGTTCTTCTTTAGTTTCTTCATCACTAACATCTTCAAGATGTCTTCCTCTACACTGGGTTATCTCAACAGCTTCTAACCTAGTAGCAATCTACCTTAACATGTTTTCCAATCTTGGATCTGCATCTCACCTCCCATGAACCCTTTGCAATTATAGGTCAGATCGCAATCTGTCACCCCACAACAAATATAAACTAGGGTTTAGCAAGAAGGAACCCTCAACCTATATTCACAAATCTAGATCCAAATCTCAATCTTCACTCTGATACCACCTGATGCAAAGCAAGGCATGAAGAAGGGCCAAAAGGTACACCTTTATCACAACCCTCCTTGTAGAGATCACACACAGAAGCAAATTCACAATTGAGAGAGAGAATGCAGGACAAGATCATATATTATTCATAGAATCAGCTCATACATGCCAAGTTGTAAGGCCTTACCAGTTACGACCAATTACATTCAGATTCAATTGCTACAGTCCTCCAACATGTGAGAATTCAATCTTTAGAGACTATCTTATAACTCCTAAAATCGCTACCTCCAACTGATCCTACAACTGATACCCCCTCCTTAAAACTATAACCAACTACTCTATTTATACAAGAGGCTACCAAAATAAGTTGACCTTTAGATTTATCATTGGGGGAAGGAACAACTAGATCTAGGTCCACATGCTTCCCAATGATCGATACCAACATTAACTCTATGACCAAAATTAAATGCACAAGTTGGCGTCAACAAGAAATCAAAATAAACTACTCAGTAAGCAAGGTTAACCGAGTGCTAGGAAATAACTGACCATCTCGGTCAAAGAAGAACCGAGCAACTACCGAGCCAACTCGGTAAAAGAAGGAACCGAGAAACACAAAAACACAAACTTGTTTTTGGTGATACAGGATTGCCAAGGACCCGAGATGCTCTTGTATCAAGTTCTTAGCAGGAATTTCTTAAATCTTTCCACCACTAGAAAAATCGAAGGTATTAGGCCAATTTCTTCCCTTCCCTCGTCTATTCTTCAATAGTTTATGGATGATACTTTCCTCTTCAGCATATCTTTAGTCATGGAATCCAAAGAATGGAAGGGCCTACTTCATGACTATGCCTATGCCTCAGATCAATGCATTAACTACCAAAAAAGTAAAATTTATTTCTTCAACACCAAGATGGATCTTCAGATTAAAATCTATGAAATCCTCGATTGTTAGTGTGCCACTCTTATTGATACTTACTTGGGCCTTCCACTCATTGTTAAAGAAGTTACCTCCATATTTTGGAATGGCATACTTGAAAGGATCCAAAATAAACTAGCTGGAAGGAAGGGTAAGCCTCTCAACAATGTTGGTCAGCGTCATTTATACACTGCATTTCTTCAAGGAATTCATGTGTACTTTCTCTCTTTGTTTGAAATCACTAGAGCCATGGATGAAAAACTCAAGAGAATCCAAAGAAAATTCATGTAGACTGGTATGGAGGAGAATAAAATATTGGTGCTTGTTAACTGGGACATAATCTGCCACCCTAAATATCAAGGAGGACTTGGAGTTACAAAACCTACTAATCTGATTAAAGAAATGCTTAATAAATTGGGATGGAACCTGGAAATAGGTAATGTAGATTTCTACAAAATAATGAGAGCCAAACACCTTAATAATGAATTCTTTCATAGGGTCCTTGGTTTGAGTGGTCTCCCTTCAGTCTCAAAATTTCAGAATAACATTATCAAGTGCAGGTCCCTAGTTAAGGAAGGCCTCAAATGGCTAATTGGCAATGGTTAGAGTATTAGATTCTGGGAGAAAAACTGCCTTGGGGATAATCCTTTTTTGGACATTGAATATTCTACTCTTATGAGGTATGCTAAAACTTTCTTTGGATCCTATGTGACTAACTACTTTACCCCTAGAGGAGAATGGTTAAATCTTGAACAAAGTTTCAATCATAGACCTAACCTCATCCCTAAGTTTATTGATCTACAACACCTTTTGAAGTGGGTTAGACTCTCCTTGTTCCCTATGGAGGATAGATTTATATGATCTCTACAGCCATCGAGGGCCTTCTTTGTAAAAAATGCTTACACTTCGTTGTTAAAGTTCAATGGTGACACTAATAGCTTGAAAAGGGTTTGGAATGCTCAACTCATCCCAAAAAATAGTTTTTTTTTCTGGTATGCATCCTTGCATGGAAAAACCTTATCCCTTGACAACCTCAAGAACAGAGGGTTCCAACCTCCAAACTGATGCCCTCTATGCAAGCAAGATGGTGAAACTATATCACATATTTGTATTCACTGTAAATTTTCTTCTGAGATTTGGCAACACATTCTCCAAAAACTAAATATCCAGTGGGTTTTTCAAGAGGAGCTACAAAAAATTTTAGACTCTCCTTGTTCCCTATGGAGGATAGATTTATACGATCTCTACAACCATCTAGGGCCTTCTTTGTAAAAAATGCTTACACTTCATTGTTAAAGTTCAATGGTGACACTAATAGCTTGAAAAGGGTTTGGAATGCTCAACTCATCCCAAAAAATAGTTTTTTTTTGGGTGGGAATCCTTGCATGGTAAAATTTTACCCCTTGAAAACCTCAAGACCAGAGGGTTCCAGTCTCCAAACTTATGCCCTCTATGCAAGCAATATGGTGAAACTATATCACATATTTATTTTTATTCACTATAAATTTTCTTTCTAGATTTGGAAGCACATTCTCCAAAAACTAAATATCTAGTGGGTTTTTCAAGAGGAGCTACAAAAATTTGTTCTTTGATAGAGAATCCCTTCTCATCACCCCCTTATTAAACAATTATGACAATAAATCCCACTACATATTTGTTGGTGTTTGTGGAAAGAAAGAAATAACATGATCTTTAGAGATGAGGAGTAAAGTGTTGATGATATTCTAATTATTTTTAACAAACTCCTATTGGAAAACATATCTATTAGTAGATGGAAAATAATACCAAACCTCCTTCATTACGAGACAATTGGATGGCTAAATCTTGGAAACTTCAAGAGAAATTTAAGAAATTTGATAACTCCAAGAAGGTCATAAGATCCAACATAGTTTGGAAATGTTCTCCTCTTCCTTTGTGTAAACTCAATTTTGGCGGTGCTATAAGAAATGGATTGCTTGCTGGTGGAGGTATCATTAGGAATCATGAAGGGTCTCTCATTATTTCCTATACTAGTCATTTACAAGATTCTACCAGCAATCAAGCTAAAGTCATGGATCTTTAATGGGGAGTCAATTATTTCCTTTCAATTGGTATTAGAACTTTAGTGATTAAAAGGGGTTCTTAGTTTATTATTGAAGCTACCAAGGGAAATAGGACCCCTAGATGGTATGTCCAAGGTATAATTGAGGAAATTCATTCTCTACTCAATGGATTTGATGAGTTTACTATCCAACACACTTATAGGGAAGGAAATGTTGTTGACTATATGGCCTATCTTGAGCTTGACCAAATTGGCATTAAATATTGGATAACAGAGAGCTCTCTACCCCCTAGGAATCTCACCTTTATGCAAAATGACACTCCTACACATTCCCATGGTTGCTAATAAAATTATGCGTTGGACCCTGTGGTGGGGCATTGTGGTGTTGTTAGACATCTTTGGCGGGCTTGTTAATTCCTACATGTTAGAACATCTTTTATTATATTTCAAATTGGCCACATGGATAATTTCACTAGGGCTTATGTGTCCCCTCAATGCATCATGATGTGTTTATGGGGCGAAGGAGTCATCATAGTTCATACCACCTCTTAAAAAGTGGGTTTTTTGCTAGGCTAGTGGCTCTTGTAAAATCTCTCACCATGTTTGAGAAAATTATTTCCTTGAATCCTTACCATCTAAAGGACTCCTTACACAAGGAAACTATAAAATAAATTGTGTGATTCCAAAGGCACAAAGTGCAATAAATGCACTAACTATGTTCATTTATCTTGCTTCTATATGATTATTTCCAATAAAAGTTTAATTTTGGGGTTTTCTTTTTATAACGCCACTACAATTTTCTAGTGCCCTTCTCTTTACAATTGCATTAGCTTATTCAGTGCTACTATGGGTGGTGATTGGGTTAGAGTTGAATCGGACAAGTGAAAGGATTGGAAAAATGATGGGACAATGTGGCACATTTGCAAGGAGGGTATTATTTCACAGTTCATGGAGTATATGAATGGTTACAATAGTCTATCTAAGCACTTTGTTAGTTATTTTTAGGCTAGAAGAGTTACTATGGATGGTATCTCTTTTGAGGTTAATAAAGAGGTGATTGCTCAGGCTATTGATCTCTCGACTAAAGGGCGCAAATAGAAAAAAAAAAGTGAGTAAAGTTTCAGATATTGCTAGCCTAAACCTATTTTTTCACAATAATGAGCAAACTGTCAAGTTAAGGGGTGGCTACCACTGTAAGTGGTTACCAAAGTTGTGAGATTGTGTATATTTGTTTATGATGAAGTATTTGATGTTAGAGGGAAAATTTAGTGTGTAATACTATTATCACCTTCCTTTTTTGAATAATCTTATAAATCACAATGTTATTTCTATTCCTTTTTACCTCTTACATTCTTTGGAAATTTTTGTTAAGGATGTGGTGGAAGCCAAGAACCACGGTAATTTTTTACCATTTTACACCAAGGCCTAATATTTTGTCTCTATCAATTCCATTTGGACCTATTCCCTCCCCTTCAAATTGTTGTGGAAGAGTTTCCTACTTCCTGTAGTCCCCCCTCGGCCAACATAATGGACACTCCTAGACCTAGCCACAAGAAATGCCTCAAGAACCCTGGGCTAAAAATCCAATAGGATACTTCCCCTAATTCTAATAAGGGTAACTAGAAAAGGGGGAAAATGGTTTCCCCACCCCCCAAATCTAAAGCTAAAGCCTTCAAAAAACCTAAAATTCAAATTGATTCTAGTATTGAAATTACTGAGGAGACTAGCACCCCCTGTAGGTCCACCAGACTTGTGATAAAACCTAAAAAAGAGACCATCTTGAAAGAGGCCTTGGAATCAGATGTTGAGGGTGAGAGTAAGAGAAAGGCCAAAGAGAAAAATGGTGTGGAGGAAGAAATTCTTTCTGCCTTTGAAAGCAGTTTGTAGCACGTGTCATCTAGTTTCAAGTCAGGCTTTGTTGAACCCACCCAGATGCAAGAGAAGGAGACTAAGATTGTGCCTAAGGATATGGACAAATGCAAAGTTGTGAGGGAAGGTATTATTAGCAAAATGCATCTGGTGTGGGAGGAGAGTGATAAAATGAAACATAGACTGCAAGAGGTGGAAGAAAGGCTCTATAACGTGTCTCACTTTTCTCTAAAGGTTATGAAAAGATCTGCTACCATGCTCGGTATGCTCCAAACTAACAAGGCCAAAGGAGACAACAAGGAAGCCAACCAAAATGAACTTTTCAAGTTTTTGATGGAAGACTAAACAACCATGATGCTTACTACTGAATGCATGAAGAAAAATAATTAGGGCAATGCCCTCATCTCAGTTTCAATATTTTGGCTCGCTACAAGCTTCTTGGCCCTCTTTTTTTTTATGCTAATATTCTCTATGTCGTGTGGAACTATGCTTTATGTTATGTTGGGTATGACCCTAAGTGGTACTGGTTTAAGATTTTTACTATTACTATTTTAGATAGTATGTTGGAAACTAGTAGTTTTTTTATTGATATGCTTATGGTGATCACTATGAATCTGGGTAGTAATTCTAGTAATAGTTTAGATATTTATATTTGCAAAGGCACTAATATGTTCCTTTTTTATGTTTTTGATATAGATGCAAGGGTGGTTAGTTATGTTATTCCTTGGGTGGATGATATGTTGACTATGTATATCTATTGATGCTAGTTATGTATCATTATTGTTCATCTGCTTATGATGTTATAATATGCTGTTGGTCACCCTTTGGGTTGGGTTTTAAAGGGACAACACCCTTTTTTACTGCATTTATTTATCAAAAACATGATACCTTTCAATATATATTGTTTATTACTCCTACATGTACTACAAATTTAAAATTTTATTTTTGACTTTTGCAATTCGTCATTTTAAAGTAAGGAATGTTACAATAACATCTATAATATATGCAATCATTAAATGAAACATGATGAAAGCTTCGCATTTAAAGGCTTCTATTTTGAAAAACTATAACCTTGAATTTTAAATCCCCAAATGTTGAATATGGGTGTCTTGATCATTTTGAGTCATCTATGAGAATATTAACAAAAGAGTAACATAACTTGAATATTTTGTGGAAAAGTAATGGATTATCATAACTCCAAAATGTTAAAATATTTGAAGTCTACTTATAAATGATATGAAATAGGCATTAAAACACAATGCAAAGCATTAGAATGAGGATTTTTATTTATTTTTATAATCATAGATCAAATACCACCACCTCATTTTCACATATCCAAACAATACCCATCAAGCAAAAAAAAATCTAAGACATAAGTGAAGCAATATTATGAATAGAAAAGTTAGTACATCAAATCACAAATCTATAAAAAGGGGCAATTTAAGTAAACAAACAAATTAAATATATATTTATAAATCATCATCGCATATCCATGCATCCAAATACTTGTGAAAATAAAACTTTGTTGAAACACGGATGCAATAATATTTATAAACTAAACTTGTAACATAAAATCAAGAAATAATATGAAAAAGATATTATTTTCTATATAATTTATACTACTTTTTTTCTATAGCTATTCTCTAATTCAATGATAGTTCATAATAAATATCATAAAAGAAAAAAGTAATGTGAATTAAGATAGTGGACTTGACCACTTGAAATCAAAGTTCTTGGGTTCTTGTGTAGATATTTGAATGGTGATCTTATAGGCCCCATTTGTTTGCAGGAATTGGGCAGAAATTGGCGGTGGAACTTCCGGTTTCGAACTCAATCCATCGTTTGGTTGTCATCATTCAAAACCGGGTTTCTATTTTCAAACCCTTGTTTCGTGTGAACTTTCGAAAGTTCCACTTCCACTCAAATAGGTGGAATTAAATTTTTAAAACCCATTTTTGTGTTTTATGCATTGCATTTGATAATCTGTCGGGTCTGGTGACTTCCACTTTTACAAACCCAGCAGCATCCATTCGAAAGTTCATCTTCTGCATTTTTCGACTGGGTTTCATTTCACATCTTTGTCTTCGTATCATCTTCATAGTGGGTCCTCATCCTCGTCACTGGGTCCTCATTTTGTTTTCTTCTCCAGCTAGGGAGAGCAAGATTATTGGGGGTTTCCTACCTGCAGTGTCGTTGTTATTGGGGTTTTCCTATGGCAAGGTTTTCAGTGTTTGAGGGCTATGGAAACAAAGGTATGAGCTTGCTCGGTCTTTTACTTGTTGTAAATATTTGCATCCTTAAACCCTTGCAAATATATCTTTGTGTTATACTTTCGAGGGATGCTTTGAACTTGAACTTTGAGGGTTTCAATATTATGTTTTTGTTTCTCCAATTTGAAGCTCTGTAATGGGTTTGGTAGCATGTTTCTCCATATGTTTTTGTATTGATGAATGAAAAAGTGCAATGAGATACCATATTGATCTAGCTTATTAGTGACTCTTAGATAATTGTAATAAGTGTATACTGTAACAAGTGTATAATACATTGCTTAACCACTGTAACAAGTGTATACTGTAACAAGTGTATAATACATTGCTTAACCACAAACACAAGTATCACAAACACAAGTGTATACTGTAACCACAAACACAAGTATATGAATCAAGCCTTACTTCCATGATGGGCTTACTATGAATCAACAATCTCTTAGGTCTCCAGTCACTGCCTCACAGGATGTCCAACTAGTTAGGGATTTGCACCATTGTCAGCAAGACTGAAGGAAAAAGAGATTTAAAAGCAGTTTTTCCTCTATGACTTAACACTTTGTAGAAGCTAAAATTGCAAAAACATTAGCATAAAATTTAGATTCTAGAAATCATTTGTGTGATGATAAAGTTAAAGCATTGTGACATGCTTATAGTTTCCTTGTGTAGCTTACTTTCCAGCTAGCCTTGTGATTTCCTAGAAAGTATGCATTAATGTCATCTCTTCAGATATAGAACCTGTAGATCTCAAGTTTCAGTACAATTTTTTTCCCTACCAGTGTCCCCATTTCCTAACTAGAAAGAAAATAAGTTCACATATATATTTAAAATAGCCTACCTCTATCTAATCATATAAAGGAAAATTTGGTGTCAGGTGAATGCTTTGATATGTTAGTCAATAATAATGAGGCACAATTTAGAATGAGAATTTTACTAATCTGGTTACCAACCTCACAAGCTTCAATACTGAGAAGAGCTTTAGTTGCCTCACAGGATTTCCAACTAGTAACACATCCGAGAATGAGGCCTGTTCCTCCTAGAATGTAGCAGCAAGGTCACATCTTATGCAAGAAACTATATCATCATGATAGCAGTGAAAGTAAAAAATCCATATGTTTTTGTATTGATGAATGAAAAGTTACAATCAGATACCACATTGATCTAGCTTAATAGTGACTCTCAAATAATTGTAATAAGTGTATACGGTAACAAGTGTATATTGTAACCACAAACACAAGTGTAAACTGTAACCAGTGTATATTGTAACCACAAACACAAGTGTATACTGTAACCACAAACACAAGTTTATACTGTAACCAGTGTATACTGTAACCACAAACACAAGTGTATACCATAACCAGTGTATACTATAACCACAAACACAAGTGTATACTGTAACCACAAACACAAGTGTATATTGTAACAAGTGTATAATACATTGCTTAACCACTGTAACAAGTGTATACTGTAACAAGTGTATAATACATTGCTTAACCACAAACACAAGTATCACAAACACAAGTGTATACTGTAACCACAAACACAACTGTATACTGTAACAAGTGTATACTATAACCACAAACACAAATGTCTTAAAATCACTTTTATTTGTAGAATACTTTCAATTTTTAGAACATCAACAACATGCTACCAATATCTCCTCACTCAGTTCGTTGTGTTTGTCCACATTTCAGGCCATTGATGGATCCTATTAAGAATATTAACATTCTAGGATGGGTAGCTATGGAGACCACATATTCTCATCTTCTCATAGCTCTTATTGCTTGTGTTGTTGTAGCCACAATAGTGGTGGCCCAAGACGCCAGTGCACAAAAGGGTAAACGAAAAAGAAAAGGAAATTTGTTTTATAGAATGGTTATTCATTCCAATGATGTGGATTGTCATGATTAGATTCGCATGAGTAGGGCAACCTTCTTTCATCTAGTTACTATCCTAAGGCTGAAAGGAACCTTGACAGATTTGATACACTTGACGTTAGAAGAACAACTTGTGATGTTCCTCCACACCCTTGGCCACAATCTGAGGAATCACAAGATTGCCCACAACTTTGGGCACTCAGGAGAGACAATCAGTTGATACTTCCACAAGGTGTTGAGGACTATCTTAGGACTCCACAAGGATTTCTTTCTACCACCTAGTCCAGACACTCCTCCTGAAATTAGTGGGAATGAACATTTTGATCCATTCTTCAAGGTAATTGTTTTGTTGTTACAAATTTCTTGTATGGATTTTCATCCTTATCATAGTATTGGTTGACCGTAGAATTGATGATTGTATCATATCATATAGGATTGTGTTGGAGCTATCGATGGAACCCATATACCAGTCACCGTCGATGTCGACATGCAGGGTAAATATCATGATAGAAAAGGCAACCTGTCACAAAATGTTATGGGTGTGTGTTCCTTCGATCATAAGTTTCAGTATTGCCTTGCTGGTTGGGAAGGGTTTCCGCAAATAGTCATGTTCTAGCTTCAGCTTTGTCAAGAGCAGATCCTCTTGTTGTTCCCCCCGGTAAGCCAACTCATAGTTTAATATACTCAAGGGTACAATCAATGTTTCACGTTTTAATAATATACTTTATTTATGTAGGAAATTTTTTTCTAGTGGATGCTGGATATCTTGCTCCTTATCAGTGTACACGCTACCACCTAAAGGAGTTTTCAAGATAGAATCTAATAAACTCTTGAGAAGAGTTGTTTAACCATCGACACTCCTCTCTTAGAAACTCAGTAGAGCATACATTTGGTATTCTCAAGTAGCGTTTTCCAATCCTGAGGCATGCCACGTCTTATCCTATCATGACACAAGCCCATATTGTATTAGCATGTTGCATACTACACAACTACATTATGTTAGAGGATGACATTCCATAAAAAATTATCACCGAAGAGGTAGATGATTGTGATGGGATAGATGTACCAATGCTAGAGACATATGGGTTGTCTCAGCGTGATAGAGACTAGTGGGCACAGTTCCAAGATGATATAGCAAGTAGAATGTGGGAAGAGTATAGATCCCGACAATAGTTGTTCTTGTATGAGTGAAGACTACATGATGGTTTCCTTTTTCTTATGTTTTTCTCTGCAAGTATTGGACTTGTATGGGTCAATGTGTTTTATTTGAGTAAACTGATGTATGAAGATACTTTGCTATACATGATGGTTTCCTTTTTATTCTCTTTCTATCTGCAAGTATTGGACTTGTATGGGTCAATGAGTTTTATTTGAGTAAACTGATGTATGAAGATACTTTGATATACATGATGGTTTCCTTTTTCTTCTCTTTCTATCTACAAGTATTGGACATGTATGGGTCAATGTGTTTTATTTGAGTTAATTGATGTATGAAGATACTTTGATACCATTAACAACAATTTGTATACACAGCATGGCATACATAGATTTAATGATGTCCATGGATGAAACTGGTAACACGAGCCATATATATCCTTCCTTGAAGAAGATAATGTGGATGAAGGAAATGGAACATAAGTTTCTAGACTTGCTCCTCAAGCAAGTACAACTAGGCAAAAAATGTGACGGAGGCTTCAAAAAAGAAGCGTGGTCCGCAATTAAGAGGTGGTTCAACACTGATATGAACCTCCATCTATCCAAGGACAACTTCAAAAATAAGTTGAAAACTTGGAAGCTTGCCTATAGAGTGATGAAAGAGCTCAGGAATACAAGTGGTTTTGCTTGGAATGAGGCAACTCAGTGCATGGATGTTGAGGATAGCATGTGGGATGAGCTTCTGAAGGTAGGGTGATCTCTCTACTATTTTGATGGAAATAATATTGCCTTCTTTTAAAGTTAATAATGAAAGACAAAGAACCTAATCCTTTTATTTATGCCAACATGCAGAGAAGAGAGTTCAAAAATGCCAAAGTGTATAAGAGGCAACCCTTTGTGTACTTCAATGAATTGGCTGCAATTGTGGGTAATGACATTGCTGAAGGTAATGCAGCTACCACGACCCTTGAGACTGAAGAAGGGAACCCTATGGAAGAGCCATTTGTTGTGCATGATGAAGAGGACCTTGGTTTCAATGTACATCTTGATAGTGTTGTTGATTTGGATGAAGACCCTTATCAATCCAATCAGTCCATTGTAACAACAAGTACTAGAGGGACTCCTACATCATCAGTCAAAAATGTGGGAAAGAGGAAGAAGGCAAGTATGGCCGCTTCCTTGGATGCCATGTGTGAAACAGTGAAGAAAATAAAAGAGGGCATGAGCAATGTTCACCTTCACCAAATTGATGAATCTCGTCATGAAAATACTTTGGTAGATGCATATAACACTCTCAAATCCATCCCTAGATTGAGTCGAGGTGTATTCCTAAGGGTATATGATACCTTTGTGCGTGAACATGAAAGAGCCAAATGGTTCTTGTTCATGACTGAGGATGAGAGAGTGGATTGGATTGCAGCCACATATGGTGGATTATAGTTATTTTCCACATACTATTGCTCGTTGTGACTCCATTGCATGTTCAAGATGTTACTAGATCTTACCTTATTAATTGTTTGAGGATTGTAGTATATTTAAGTGTTTTTCTATCGACAGTGCATTTGATCATTAATCTACTTTGTGCATTTGATTTAACAAGGTTATCAATATATGGATACAGTGGTATACAGTGGTAGATGGCTTTCTCTAGTGTGTTATGGCAATTTATATGAGATTATTAGAATGAATACAATGGTATTCAATAAAATTAAAGTACCCACTGGTATACAGTGGCAATTTGTAATGATTCATAATTTACAAAGAAAGTTCTCTTAACAGGTGGACTAACAGTTTGTCTATATTTTTATGATGTTGATTCATCTGTAAGAAATATGCATTGCTGTTCATAACCATTGACATATAGTCCAATTAGTGGATACACTATTTGGACTGTATGCTAGTAGCTGTATAACATTATACACTGGTTACAATATACACTTGTGTTTGTGGTTAAGCAATGTATTATACACTTGTTACAGTATACACTAGTCAAAATCCATGAACTGCCGAATGGATGATGTTGGGTTTGTAAATACGGAAGTCACCGGACCTGACAAAATATCAAATGCAATATAATATAATATATGCCATTGAGAAAAAACTTCCTTTATGCTGTTTGTTAGGGCGGGACCAATGCAATTTATTCTGAATCCATTTCCAAACTTATTGTGCAAAGGCACATTGCACCAACATGTGATCCAGTGATTTGTTATGTAGTCCACAAAGGACAAATTTGAATGGTTTTGCAATATTTAGCTTTCCCAATCTATCAATTTAGTTAGAATCCTCTTATCTAAGGCTAGCCATAAAGATGTGGGATTGAAACACAATTTCAATGCCAACTTGGCTCCTGAAATTAAATTTATTTTTTCCATACTATGGATACCAACACCCCCACTCTACTTTAAATTACACATGGATTCATATGAAATAAGTGGAATCTTCTTTTGGTTATCCATATTTCCTTTCCATAAAAACTTCCTTAACAAGTTTAAAGTTTGTAAGAATCCTTTTGGGGATTTTAAAATAGACATCACATAGTTTAAAATTGTACTTAAAACTATTCTAATCATCAATATTCTTCCAGCCAGTGACAACCACCTAACCTTCTAGGAGGAAATTCTATCCTTTACAACTATTATAATTTTTCCCCAATGTGAAATTCTGTTAACTCTTGTAAAGACAGGTATGCCTAGATAGGTTCATGGAAGGCTTGCCTCTTGAAGTTTGATGATTTTATGAAGAGGTCTTTTGACAGTCTAGGGAATATTAAAAAGGAACACCCTTGACTTTCCTACATTTAACTTTTGACTTGACGCTGAACAATATTGTTCTATTGTTTGTGTGATTATTTGAACTTTTGATACGTTTGCCTGACCAAATAATAAAGTTTCATCTATGAATAGTACATGTGTAATATGCAATTTTGAATTCACCACGAGGATTCCTTTCCACATAGATTTATTGTGCCCCTTTTCACATTAAGAGTTGATGAGACTATAATTTGTGACCCTTTACATCACTGCTCTTTTAGGACTCATTTGAAGCAGTCTCTATTAGGATTGATTTGTAGCAGTTAGTATAAACGTGTTATGAAGCTTTTTGTAATATTGGCCTTCGAATCTCCTCCAAGTTTAGTAAATGAGGGGTGATTAATGATTTTAAATTATATTTCAAGCCTTGAAGTTATTTTGTTGAATATTGTTGTGGAGATTATAATTGGACTGTTCAGGGAGGCCTAATTAGGCCCGTAAGAATAAATCCTCAACCCAGTGATGGATCCTCCTAAGAATAAATGTAGGAGGCCTATTTTAGAACTTTAAAAATTCATCGTCCTCCCATGGACAACCTCAAACCACTGGTAGATTCTTGTAACCATAAACACAAGAGGCATAATTTTTAGAATGACTATTGTAGTGGTGTACTGATTAGATGTGGTCCTGGTAGAGCTTAGAGGAAAGTGGGTGCTATGTATGTTGGTGATCATAGATTTCATAAGCAGTTGAATAGGTAATATTATAAGATGTGACACTATTTTTATAATCCATGCAAGTGCAGGGGACCCGCCAAACTCCACTGAATCAACAAAATCTCCCACTCCTAAGAAAGCATTCAATATTTTTGATTCAGTGGAGTTTGGGGGGTCCCTTGCACTTGCATGGATCATAAAAATAGTGTATACAGTATACACTAACAAGTGTATACAATATACACTATCAAGTGTATACTATCACCAGTGTATACTGACTTGTTATAGTATAATGTATACAAGTGTATACTGTCACAAGTGTATACTGTAACAAGTGTATATTGTCACCAGTGTATACTAACTTGTTACAGTGTATATTGACTTGTTACAGTATACACTGGTGATAGTATACACTTGTTACAGTATACACTTGTGTTTGTGGTTAAGCAATGTATTATACAATTGTTACAGTATACACTTGTTACAGTATACACTTGTTATAGTCTACACTTGTTACAGTGTACACTTGTGTTTGTGGTTATAGTATACACTTGTGTTTGTGGTTAAGCAATGTATTATACACTTGTTACAGTATACACTTGTTATAGTGTACACTTGTGTTTGTGGTTATAGTCTACACTTGTGTTTGTGGTTAAGCAATGTATTAGTAAGTAGCCCCTCTAAAGGGATTCTTGCCAACCATACACTGGGAATGTGCAGTCAGGAGTTTCATCAGCTGGCACACTATGACTTTTACTTGCCACCTTAAAATGACACACTTATTTGATCCAATGTGGAATATTTATGGATTTTATGAGCTTAAATATTTCTTTATGTTGAAAAATGTAATAGTTGTGCTCCTAGCTATGACACCAATTAAGTACACTTGTTGCATGTATGCCTTGCTTTCAAAGTTACTCGATATGGTATTTTTGCATATTGATTTAATGTTTTGGTATTGCAAGATCTTGCCCTCCTTTGACCATTGATTTCATTTGTTAGTGTTGTTGCTTTTATGCCTTGCTTTCAAAGTTACTGGATATGGTATTTTTGCATATTGGTGCATATTGGTTTAATGTTTTGGTATTGCAAGATCTTGCCCTCCCTTGACCATTGTTTTCATTTGTTAGTGTTGTTTCTTTTATGCCTTGCTTTCAAAGTTACTGGATATGGTATTTTTGCATATTGGTTTAATGTTTTGGTATTGCAAGATCTTGCCCTCCTTTGACCATTGATTTCATTTGTTAGTGTTGTTGCTTTTATGCCTTGCTTTCAAAGTTACTGGATATGGTATTTTTGCATATTGGTGCATATTGGTTTAATGTTTTGGTATTGCAAGATCTTGCCCTCCCTTGACCATCGATTTCATTTGTTAGTGTTGTTGCTTTTAAGTGGAATACATGAAGGAGTACCACATGATGAATGCTCATAACTATCCATTTCTAGTTCTTCAGACATGATTTTATAAATGTATAGTCTCATAACTATCCATTTCTAGTTCTTTAGACATGATTTTATATATGTGTAATCTCATAACTATCCATTTCTAGTTCTTTAGACATGATTTTATAAATGTGTTTTGGTAGACGACTCTATTGTTCATGATTCTGTATGCATATACCCTAACCTTCTTGTTATTATTGTTGCATTACAAAATTAAGTTAAATAATTCTACTTTGTTCAATGCTCTATTTCATCTTCAATTTCTTTTCATTTTTCATTCATTTTTAAAAACCACATGATAGGTACAGAAACAAAAATGGATAGTTATGCGACTACACATATGCTGACATTAAATATGTTTGAAATAGCTTCTGGATTCGATTTTGTAGATATTTTTGGCATCAATGTTTACGAAAGAACTCTGTGATCCTTCATTAGGATGGAAGAGAGAAAAATGATTGAAAGAAAAGTCCATCATTTTGGTCTCTTTCATCCTGATGATGGATCACAGAGTGTGATCCAAAACTATCTACACAATCAAATCTAGAAGCTATTTGAAACATTGATGCCAAAAATCTCCACATATGATGAAAAAAAATGAGCTATCTGATGATTGTTTACTATTCATGTTTGTAAATGATCAATATTTCTGATGGTACTCCTTGGTGTATTCCATTTAAAAATAAACAAGTTTTAGTTTTTCTATCATGTATACTTTGTAGATGCAGGATTGACCATCTAACAATATGGAAAGTAATGGGAAGAATGAGTGGGATATGAGATGGTTTCTCATCAAATGTGGGGCATAAGGGCATAGAGCATGGATTTCCTTGCATTTTCTTATTTAACAGTGTTTTTTCAAACCACCATTTAGTTCATGGATATTGTTCTTCCCCAAAACTTCTATCTGATGCTATAGTTGTCATTATAGTTTTTCTATAAATTTGTAATATCAACGTAAATGAAACTTCTTCAATTTGTACTCATAGAATATAGTCATGTTGTTATATATGAATGAACAAAAATAGTATGAATGAACAAAAATTTGCTTGATACAGTGCTGATGGCTATGATCAATGTCCCTATATGTGAGTGTGGTGATGGATTGTGCTGCATGTTGAGGACGTCACACACGCAGGATAATCCAAATCATAAATTTTGGAGTTGCAAAATTAAGAAAAAGGTTGTTAATTGCACAATATTTAAATGTTTACAAAGAATAAATATTAGTCGTTATAGTGAGACTAACTTAGATTTGTATTGTAGGATGGCGGTGGTGTGTGTGGGAAAATTGTACCTGATCTGTAGACACAACACTTCAGTAAAACATTAGAGGTTAGCAAAAATCAAAATCGTGCAAAATTGAAATCTAATTTAACCAAGCAATTTACTACCTTCTAGTAGGTGCGAGATTGATGTTCTCAGATTGTTATCAAGATCAGTGACCTAGATGACACCTAAACGAAGGATTTGAATGCAAAACTGATATGAAATATGAATGCAATTAATCTATATTTTTGATATTTTCTATGCAATGATATGAAAAACTGATATGAATCTATGCTAATATGGAAATTGATATGCAATGCTAATCTAGAAATGATATGATATGAGAATGAAAATTCTAACAATAATATGAAAGCTATGAATTTGAAATTGATCTCACAAAGCTTCGATTCCTCAAATTTATCTTTCAAGCTCCAATTGTGCAAATTCTCCAAATCTGATATACTATGATTCCTGTAGAGTAAGTTTGCAATTTGCGAGATGAATTATGAAGAGCTGAGCCTTGGTTTTATAGAAATCTAGGGCTTTGGAGGTGCATGAGAAAAAGCCATAAATCACTCAAATAACTCAGGTTGATTTTTGAGTTATTTTTAAATAAAGATAATTAAGTCACAAAAATCATGCAAAAGCACAGTTCAACTCAAATTATAAATTTAGATCAACTATAAAACTCAAAAAGATGTTGAGTTTCAAAAAGCTAACAACTTGCCTTGATTTTCTAATTTGAGTTTAACTGTTCCTTGAATGTGCACATGGATAATTATGATTTAATAAATAAATAAAGTGATTTATTCTCAACTTAACTGCTTTTTGAAATAAAATAATTAATTTATGGGTTAATTAACTATTTTATCAAACTTTTATTAAAAACTATATTATTAAATAATGACAACTTGCTTTAATCGATTAAATAAGAATTTAATCAATTATTCATAGGCTATTGGATTTATTGTCAAAATTAAATAATACAATTAATAAGAGATATAATTAAATTTAATTAAACAATTAAGTGGCAAGATATTAAATCTAATTAATTAAATATGAAAATATTCAATTAATCAAACTTAGGATAAATGTGATTTATCGCCAAATAATCATTAAATTAAAGATAATTAAGATAATTAGGAATATTGCTAGGAATATTCCCCAATGCAGAATTTAAGATAATCAATTATGATTCGATGATGTTTAGATGTGCCTTAGATTAGGACTTCGGTGTTGATTTCGTTCGATTTGTTGATATAGAAGATTAATGAACTTATAGCCCATTTTTGGGGTATTACAGGTGGATGTCAGTACTTTCAATGGGCCAATGACACCTCGTCACTATCTACATCATCTGCACGTTCTCCACATATACCTTTTGTGGAGGACAAGTGCAAGTATTGCAAAGCCGTTGAAAAAGCTACTGCAAAAGTGGAGGCTACGTATAAAGCCAAAGTCAAGTTTTTACGATGTTTAATTTGTGCAACAATCGTACTATTTACTTCGGTCATTTGTTGGGTCATTGTGCAGAAATAGATATATATTGTGGACTAGATGACTTATTTATATTTTGATGTGATATCAAGCAATGCTATAGTTACTTATTATAATATTGTTTATGATATTGTATAAAATTATTAAAAAAAGTTAAGTTTACTGTTCACAATATTGAAAAAAAAATATTAAATTTTGTTTATGATTTTCTATAAAAAAATATAAATTAATAAAAAAAACTATAAATAAAAAATGGACAACAAAAAAAAAAAATTAAATTAAAACATTATATAATAATTATAAAAACTTCAATTTTCTTGTCAAATTCTAATTCCAATTGAAAGTGTAGAACCAA
Organism: Chamaecyparis obtusa; assembly: GCA_027943335.1. Lineage (NCBI taxonomy): Eukaryota > Viridiplantae > Streptophyta > Pinopsida > Cupressales > Cupressaceae > Chamaecyparis > Chamaecyparis obtusa. The sequence continues at coordinate 355,949 of BSBK01007222.1, read as the reverse complement.
ACACAGAAAATGGATAATGTAATTCCAATTCCAATTTGAAATTGCAAACCAAACACAAAAATAGGAATTTCTCACTTCCAATTCCAATTTCAAAAATGGCAACCAAATGCAAAATATGGATTGTCTCAGCAATCTTACGGGTGAACCAAACGGTCCAAACTATATTCTGAATACACAAAACCAGAATTTCAAAACCTGATTTTGAGATAATCAAGTTTTGTCTCAAATTCCAATTCCCGCAAACAAATGGGCCCATAGAGTAAATGTAAAATTTGATATAGAAGTTGGGATATATACAATGTTCAAGCCATTAATTTGGTTGGATTAGTTTATTGCATTCACTTTAATTTTTTGCTGACTCTATAAATTGTACATTAAGTTCCTCTATTGGCATGCAGTGTCCAATGGTAAGTAAGTGGATGATCATTTTCTTATACATTTAATTAGAAAGAAAGAGTCCTTAGAGTTCTTATATTAGCTATAAGATAACAAGGTTAAATTTTAAATGTATATTTTAACATATTCAATGGTAATCATCATTCATTGCGATTTAATAGTTGTCTTTAAAGTTGAAGAGCTCATCATAAGAGGTATGGATTTTGCTTTATGCATGGCCTTGTAATATTCTTTTGATTCTATTTTTATGGAGATACAAGACTTCAACTTTTATAATTGTGAGCATTTGATCTAGAAGTAGATGATAGTGGATTTATATTTATTTGGAACTCGTTATCCTTCATCTTGGTACATGTTGAATACTTTTGAGAGAAGCTTGTGTATTGTTTCCTACATAAAAATTTAAACGGGCTAGAAAATTCTATGATTGTAATTGTAACAAAAGATTTTTTTCAATTAAAATTACCTACAACATATAATAAACCAATAATGCTTCCTATTAAGTCTTGTAATAACCATATAGAACAAAGTATAAATAACCAAGTCCAATCACATGAAAAATGTTACATCAATCCAATATAATAAAGATCCACTTTTATTTTTGTTCAAATAACCACATTGTGTGCATGCATGAGTTGATTTATGCTTCTTATGTGCTTCAATATCATAAAAATGAGAGAGGTGTCAATATTATAGATCATTTGACACCTAAAGAAAATATTTACACAAAATAATGAAACAACCCAACTAATCTCATAATTTGACACCATCCTTGACATCACTACCAAAAATGTAGAGCTTCATATATCTTCTCATGATCCTAGTTGTAAAGCTCCTAAACTCGGATAGGTTATTTGACTAAGCAACCCCATATAGAAGATGGGATACATTTAATCGTCAACCCAGTCATGTAGGCTTGAAGTAGGTCAACACTATATGTACATCATATTTTTACTTAGGTTATCATCTATTCTATTGAAAATTAGATAGCACTAAAAATATACACTTAATGAAATAAAACTATAAACAATAATGGTTAATGATAAGCAAAGAATTAAGTAGTTTTTAGACAAAAATAACAAATTGTAACATATGGAAATATAAGTTTATTTATACTTAGAAGGTAAACTGAAGACATGCCAAAACTAAACTTATTGAAGAAATGTCTAAGCTTTAGGAGCATCACATAGTCCAACAATGATCTTCAATAGAAGATAAGTTAATAATTATGAAACTCAATTATCTATTCTGACAACATGGAAAGAAAGAACATGGATATGTACCTCAAGTGGGCCCCCTTGAAGAACATTCCAATCATGCTCAGTAAAAGGAACTTGAACTAAATTAAAGATTTGTATATTCATATATGCATGCCAATTATAGATAAGGAATATATTTAGATGAAAGTAGGAATATTCAAAATGGCATTAAAAATATCCAGTACATGAAGGTGTTATATATAGAGCTACCTAACAATTGAATTCTTCAACTACCTAAAAATGACTCTTCAAATCTATGAGAGGACATTTGTTGAATCATAAAGAGAACAAACAACCACAAAAGGGTCCTACTAAGACTATACAACATCATCAGTTAAAAAACATAAGTGTATATGTTCCTATGAGATAACAAAGATGTTGAATAGTTTGTTGTGAACAAAAAACTTCTCTTTGAATAGGTCTTTGACCATGCATTATATGTTAATATATCAACAAGGTAGTTCACTCCATTTGGCTAGTTCAAACTCATTCTATTGTATGGTTGCAATAATTATGATAGTCTTTGATTTGTAGGAAGTAACCCAACTGCCTAATGCTCAAGTGCTCCAAAAGATTATTAGTACACAAATCACCATATTTAGTTCACATTTTCATTCATTCTTATCACATTTATCCATATAATTATATTACTATCATATATTAATAAAGATAGAAATGAGTCATAGATGTCTTTTAATATACAAAAACAATAAAGTCTTAGGGCATCATAAACATACAAAGCACGTAAAAGTATCAACCAAAGTCTATAGAAACCACACAAAAAGGCCATTACTAAGTCAATGAGGGATCACATAGAGATGCTCCTTAAACATCCAAAAAGAACATATTTCATGTTTTCTTATTGATCCAAGTTGCTATGACCATTATGAAACAACATTATTCATAACCAGAAGGCTAGGAAAATATTGTTATGAAACATATCACCAAAAACATACTTGCAATACAATTCTCTACAATAAATTTGAAATAGGATATTGCAAAGACATTATTAATGTTCCCCAAGCTATAACACTACAAACATCAATGCAGAGCGTTTTCCAAAACAATTATGATAGGCACCCAAACTACCAACACACTTCATAGATCATAGATATTAGTGGAAATGTTATGGACCCAAAAAGATGAGGGTGCAACATCCACCAAATATATAATATATGTTCCAAACTGCAAGATCATACCATAAAATGAGGAGGAATGTGAAGCATTCTTCTAGGTAGTTACTACAACACTAATATGCAAACACACTCTTCAGCATTCTTCAATAATCAAAATGTTTATGTAATAGTAATTTATCATTATGAGCAATAAGAGAGATACTACAACATAATGTAGGATCATCTAGTAATATGCACTATGATATCCTCTTCATTAGAAAAGGACAATGTAGGTGTCCTTGTCCTGCAAAAAGAGGATGAAATTTGGTTTGGGAGTTGGAAAGGCGGAGATAAAGTTGGAAATGTAGGTGGTGTTAATATGATTTAGAACAACAAAGAGGGGGGGTGAATCAGTTGTTCTCAGGTCCAGATGTATAAAACAAACTTCAAAAACTTTTCTTTAAATCAGATCTAACAACCAAAACCAACTCGGTCATCACTGATTCTATAATAGAAACATATAACATTGCAATCCACTACCTAGCTGTATCTAACTTGTAAAACACAGAAATGTTTAAACCAAAACATTCACACAAGCATTGACACTAGGATTTATAGTGGAAATCCAATCTGGGAAAAACCACTTTGTAACATGCTACTATTATTTTCACTCTTTTGAAGTGAGCTCGGTTAAAAGCCAACCCTGTCAAAGGTTACAATACACACTGTTAGGTGTGACCCGATTAAAGGATTTCAATCACTCTGTTAGAAGTGAGCCTTGTTATAGGACTTACATACATTTCATTAGAATGCAATCTTATTCAAAGGATTTAAATAAATGACTGTTAGGTCAACCTCTGTTAAAAGGATTTTGACTGTTACAATGGTTAGAAAGTAGCAGCAGTATTGATTTGAAAAACATACAACTCACTTTGCAAATATCAGATCCAATTCTGTACACAAATGTTGGTTTACTGACTTTGAAACTTTTCCATCTCCATCTTTGATATGCTCGAAACTTTTCTTCAATTAATCACCACACTTCTCCTTCAGCCTTTTTTGCTTATATAGTCAATAACATCTGCTGATCTTCCAACATCCTCTTTTCACCCATGCACACACATACACAATGCTTAGGATCCCTTAATACTTCCTCAATTAGGTTAACTAATCTTTTGCCACTCAATCTCCTTCGTAGATCTTAGGGTTAGGTTAGATTCATTGAGTCTACCCGTTTTATGTTCTTCAGCTCCTTTTCTAGAAACATCTCAAATCTCTTAAAGATTTACAATAAAATGTTTTTCAGTGCATTCAATGCTTTCAAACAATCAATAAATAAAGTCAACACATTTTACATAATCCAAGAATTCAACAATATCGGCTCCAAATCTTAATTCTCTTCAAATATAAAAATACTGATGCTCGGTCAATACTGTGATCAACTACTCGACCTTCATGTAGAAAGCTCGGTCATTACTAAAAATGTTTCCTCGACTAATACTATCTTTCTCGATAATTAACTGATGTTCGGTCGACACTAGAATTTTGCTCAGCATAAACTGACTCAGTCGACACTAACATTACTCGGCTTGAACATGATTTCTCCATTTTTTCTCGGTCAAGCCTACCAGTTTAGTCTTCAATCTTACTAAGATAAACAATACATTGCCTCATCATTGTACAATATAGTCAAGTACACTTTATAGTATCAAGATAACTCAACCTTTCCTTAGGTGCTATTGTTACCATCCTTTCTTTCCCTTCTTCACAACAATGCAATAAATATAGTACTTTCCTAAGTAGCAACAATCTTACCAGTTAAGGTTTGACATCAATGACAACACAACAATTGCTTCAATTGTAGTTTCCAATAGGCAGTGCAGGGTTGGATCAAGCATAACAAACATGAAATATCAAGAATACTAAAATGGGGACTAAATGAGGGCCTGATTATAAGTTCTTACAATTTAGGACAATACAATTATAAATTGTGGGTATCTTGATTTACAATTTTATGTTTTTTATAAGATAGAATCTAATCTTTTGCATGTAGCAAGTTCTATATTTGAATGATCAATGTCTATCATAGTTTTTTAATTTACTTTCAATCTATTACAATCTTACAATCTTTTACATTTTCTTTACAATCTACTAATTGTGTTAGTAAGTAGTTTAGTTTGGAATCAATTTTTTCTTTTGCAGATCTTGTTTGTAGGTAATCTATCTATGAGAAATAGTAGAAACCTACTATCAATAAAGCAATCATATTTTTGAACTATTAAAGGCATACCTTGTGAACCTTCACATGATTGTCTCTGACCTATCCAACACAACTATGACCTATCCTTTCAGTTGCTTGGGAGTGATTAATTTCATTATTTCAAGAGAGGTACCTTGATCTCATCCTCCCTGCTATTGCATCATGTTAACTTTGTGGTCAACACAAACCATGGAAACTTGAACACCAACTTGGTAGTCCAAACTTCTCCTTTCATTATACACCTCTCACCTCTCAACACTTCCTACCAAAACCAAAACATGAGACCAAATAGAAAAAAATAGGGTGAAAGAGAAAAGATTATCCCTCAAGCTTGAGAGGAGTAATATACATGAGTATAATGTAATTGTTCCTCTCAAGTATGATGTGACATAAAACCTCCAACACACCCCTATGACCTCTTTTTTAAACCTTGAACAAGGTCACATGTCTCTCATGTACTCATACATGTGTGAGTCATTGGGAGGAGTGATTTACTTGACACAAATCCACAATCAAACTTAGAAAGAAAAGCTAGGAGGATGACAAGTCCCTATACCTTCTCCCACATAGGTATAACTCTCCACTTTTGTTCAAGTGACCTTTTGAAGGATCAAATCATGTGTTTAAAGGACTTTATTATGTGTCTAAAATGGCTCACCCTATGGGTACTTATCCTAGGCATCATTTTCACCCAAAAGTCATTAAAACAAGACCAATAAACCCTTTGAAAAAATCCACTCAAAATAAATTCAAAAGTTCAATGCAAGAAGGGTTCCAATCCCTTAACCATAGTTACACATGACTCCATAGTTAGTAGCCATAATACTAACTATACTAGACTCACAACATCAAACTTTATGCACTCTCTAGGTCCATAGTTCACATTAGGGATCTTTAAAATTTAAGTACTTAGTTATAGTTATCATCCATCACAATAACATGTATATCTAATGTACAAACATGGTCATATCATAATAACTAAAATGTTTTATAATTTGAATTTTATGATTTTATTTATGTACAATTCATGTGATTACTATTACATGCATCACAATTTAGTAATTAAGCCTAAGTCTGCCTTTAAGAAATTGACACCAAACTATTAAATTCATTGGTTGTCTATTTTTTCCTAAATTTTAAACACATTTATCTCACCTTTATATTCACCTTTTATTTTACCCCTAGTCAGGCTAGTACTAAAATTATGCCCACCTAATTGGAATCATCTATCCTTCTTGAACCATTTCCTTGAAGCTATAAAGGATCCTAGAAAACATTAAAGACATAAAGCACATAGGTAATTCATCAAGTTAGGTATAGTTATAAAGTGTTTTCACTAATTATAATCAACTTTATCATATCTTGTTAATGCTTGCATGGATAATGCATAATAATTCATCATATGTCATGAAACATACTTGAGAAAGAGTTTCAAAAGGAACAATCATTTAAACAAGGTATTAATGCTAGAGTGAAAAATGTGCAATATTATGTAAGAGATAGTATTTCCCTAATTGGAACAATTTACAATGCAATACCCCATTCTTTTAATATTTAAATACATTCACATCGTTCCATTTAGAAATAGAGAGAAATTTTAATAATATTTACCAATACACTCAAGGTTGTCTTCACCCTAAAAATACATAATTAATTCATAAGTAGGTGATATTTTCCACAGCAGGTCAAATTTTGATATTGTTATCTGGATTCAATTGTGTAGTTTTTTGAGTCAATGAGTTTGACTTAAAAAACTACACAGTTGAATCCTGATAGCAATATCACAATAATTAATTCATTCAGTAATTAACGGAGTGCATATTTAACAAATTAGGATTGCATTGGTCATATACACAATTTGAAGTCTTACATTTTTTTATTGGTAATTGGTATATATTTTATTAATTTTAAAATAAAAATAGTACAATTTCATAGTTTGGTTAAAATTTCTTGTAAACTACAAACAAACCCTACACCTCCTTCATGCACCTATTACTACTATCATTTTAAATACATCCTTTAGAAAATTTACAAACAAGCTTCAGATTACATCTATACATTTGTTAAAGTCAACAAACTATTTGAATAGACAAAAATATACAAATGTTCTATATTAGATTTTTACAAAAAATATATATATTTCTAGACAAAGTGAGATCTTCATTTCTTATTTCTTGTTTTGAGTGGACCATTCACCCTATAATAATCTGGCACAAATTGCACTTGTTGTCCTCCTTGCTTCTCCCCTTTATCTTATCCTTCAATCATTCCAATTCTCATACATGAATATTTTTTTTTAAAGCCTTTGCCCAATTTGTGCTTTTGTTCAACACTCCTCTTTGTTTTTGGAAGCACTCCAAAAAAATGAAAGGTTGCAATGGTGGTTCAAGTCATCTCGCTTGTATCCAATCTCTTTTGTGAGCTTGAAAACCCTCACCCAATTTTGCAATGGCTAGAAGAGACATCATTCCAAAACATCAATTTTCCCTCACACACTCGTGCATTACCTAAAGGACATTTTCTCTCCTTCCCAAATCCAAAGCCCACGATATGCACAAAGACACAATATCAATGTTTGATCAATATCGATATTCAGACCTCATGAACTCCACCCCAAGAAAAATATCAATGATTTTCCATAAAATGGGTTCATTACATGGCTTCCATGCTTTTCTCTACGCCATCACCCTTTTCTTTTTCTCCTGCAATTCTTGTACTTATCTAGGTAGTTTCAAATATAAGTTAGAATTAATTTAATAGTACCATCCACTAATCCCGTCACAATTTCCAACCACTATAAAGCATGATGACAATTGCATTTGGGAGTGTATAATGCATCTAAATGCTTGATCCATAGATCTTGGTAATCTTCCACCAACTCATTGAACTAACCATTATTAAATGAGACCGTGAGCTTTGATAGGGTGTCTGCCACTATATTGTAACCTCTCAATGTATGAGTAACCATAAAATCTACAAAAGAGAATAATAGGTTTTTAATTTCTTTAACACATTTTTTAGTTTTAGTTTCTCCGTTTATAATTACATTGATAATAAATCAAGAATACCTCTCCAAATGATTTTTTGAAACAAATAATTTTTTTGCCAATTTGATTGCAATCAAAACAACTTGTGCTTCCATCTCATTATTCATCCCCTTAGAAAGCTTATCTATAATGATAGCCAATATGTTGTCGGTCCCATACCTTGCAATGAATCCTACCCTTGATTATCTTCTATTTCTTTTGAGGCTCCACTAAAGTTTAATTTAATCCATCCTTCTTTAGGTTAAATTCATTTGACTTTTGCATGTTCCTTAACAACTAGATTTAACTAGAGAGGCTCGTTAAAAGGTAAGTTTGGGGTCTTACATTATAAATATACATCTTCAAACTGCTAATGTAGGTTCCGTTAACATAGTACAAAGGTTGTTAACTATGATCTATGAATTAAGAGGTATAATGGTTGTATTTTATAAATGAATATGTGTGGAATACAAAGGAGACCTATATTAACTCCTATGTAGTATGAAAAGGGGACCACCTTAAAGCCTAGTTTTCCCTGATTCACAACACACATTGGAATACTAAATCACCTCAAGACAAATCAAATTGACACCACCTAGTAAGAGGGATGGTAATGCAAGATTTTTCATTTTGGGGTTTCTATTCCTTTGCTACTTAGAATCAGAAAAGGGATGAAATAAGATACTATGTAAATGACTAATCATGATAAATAGATGACCTAATCAAATGAAAAGTAGATGCTGAAGGAGATATAAGTAAATTTGAATGCACCAAGAATCTAAATAGGAGAAATGTCAGTTTTGAGTTTTGGACTGCCAAAATCTTGAAAAATGCCTATCACTACTAATTTGAGATCTTGAACCCATTATCCATCTACACCTGAAATTTCACTAATTTTTATAGGGAACATATCATTTGAAACATTTTATAGCTAGGTACAAAATGTTTGAGACATTTTGTACTTAGAGTATTTTATTGGGACAAATTGAAGAGTAATTATCTCATTGTTGGGATGACATAAAAGTTTTGAGAGTTGATTTTAGGATTTACTACACTTTTTAATCTAAGAAACATGTGCGTAGGTGGCTATATAGGGGTTTGCATTGGTCAACCACTCATTTTGGAAATTCTCACTTCCATAGATAACCAATATAACATATATAATGTGTGTAGTACTCATGAATCTAGAGTATGTCTAAATTGCTATGAACTAAAGTGCATAAATGTATAAATTTCTACACTAGTTGATAGAGTAAACCCTATATGAAAATGCAATCAATGTGTAATTAAAATCATGTAATGAGTATAGATCTAAACCACAAGTATGTAGATATGAATATAAAAAGAAACGATACCCAATCCAAAGATGAAGATTACAAGCTAGTCATTAATCAATGATCTTATAATCATCATCATAATCCTTTTTTAGCTCCATCTTGATGTTGAGAATGTTTAGAATTCTTGAATGCTTGATAGAAGATTGAAGTATCCTTGAATCACAAGTCCTCACTTCATGGGATATCTTCAAGTTGGGGCTCCAACCTTGCAATTTTTTTCATCTTACCAAAATAAAGTGTGAATCTTGCTTTTATACCAAATTAAGAGATAGAATTGAGAGAGACAATTATAAATACTAATCCTCTACTAAATCACTTAGATGGGGACCTAGTATAAATGTGGGCTCAAAAATCGGGGTATAGAACATTTGAAGCATTTTGTACTTAAGAAAAAAACATTTTAAATATTTTGGTCCATCCATTTTAGGCCCAAATCAAGACTGCGGGTCTTGGAAAATCAAGGGATGTGGGATTTCAATCAACATATAGTTTTGAGGTCAGGACAAAACACAAAGGCCTCAAATGGTAACATAGGGCCTAGGAGATTAAATGAATTATTTGATTGGAAAATAAATTGAGGACCACACTTAGACATAAGAGTTTACCTCAGTTTTGAATGAGATTGAAGGGATAAGGGACCCATATTTGAATTTAGGTGTTCATTAATTGCAATTATGAAGTCTTATTATCTAAACTATAATGAAAACATACTAATGTGTTAAACAATCATAAAATTATACACTAATCAGGTGCTTACAATTTATGATGGTAAATTTAGCCTCAACTTTTGTGATATATGACACTACGTGCATATGCAAGCTAAATTACAAGAAACCAGTGAATGAAAAGGATATCTCAAAGTCCCCATCATTCAATTCCCTCAATAAAGTGTTAGGAATTGCATTTTGCAAAACCACATGTAAGTTAAAAACCATAAACCACCTAGGTCCTACTAAGGGAATGATGAAATTCATGGATAGCTTTATGCCCCTAATTTAGCTTGCTAATTAGGAAGGTGAAATAGGGTATCATGTATACCACAACCAATTGTAAAGGTGAAACTTTTGACAAATTATATCAATAGGGATCAAGATGAACTCACAATAACCTATAGAGCATTTGGATGCATAAAGAACTGAATCACAAAATTAGCACAACAAATGGTGTGAAAATCAGAGCTCTGTAGCTCAATGTATGAATGATTAAGTGACTAAGCATATTAAATGGAATAAATAAAAGTTAAAAGAAAGTGAGAAAGAAGATAGAAAATAGACCACTTAAATAGGAATTTACCTTTATTCAAAGTGTCATTTTCATACCTTACCTTTTTGTGCTCTTGAAGAGGAGAGAAGTAATTGAGGAGAAAGTATATCACGTCTACGTAGATCAAGAACTTGAGATGGATAGTGCAAGATGGGACACCATTGGACGAGGTATGGAATTGCACCACCGGTTTTGACTTTTTGTACTACAATTTTAATTTCATATTGCATAGAAATATAGGTCACTATTCACTTTAATACTGCCAAGTCACTTTGTATAATTTGGGTCATTGTGTACCCTGGGAGGCATTATATACCCTCGAGGGTGATCCATACCTTGGGAGTCATTTTGTACCCTTGAGAGGATTCTATACCCTCAGAGGCATTTTGTACCCTCGAGAGGAATCTATACTCTTAGAGGCATGTTTTATCCTCCAGGGTGATCTATAACTAGAGATTATAGTTTGTAGTTTTTGATGCGGCAGTACCGTGATGTATTGTAACGCCCCACCGGGGAACCCATGAGAACTTAACCTAAAGTTTGCGGAATATTTTTTTTTTTTAAAAGTTAACATACAAGATGTACATCAATGCAGAAGCAATTACCATTAACTCACATTAACATAAACAACCAACACAGGTTACAACTCTCAAAGGTTCCTTGACAAAGATTACGTTAACAATAATTAATTAAATAAGATTAGGTACACTTACAAAACTCATATAATCCAATGAAAGATAAAAACATCATCACACATAAGATAACATAAATACAACTGGTACCATAAGGTATCCATAAACCTACATCCACTACACATGTCGTAGGGTATGTAATACAATAACCGATAATAAGTACAACATGATTTCACTGAACAACTGATACAAGATCACATGGAAGAAGAAGAAGATAGGAACACAAATCCAACAAGGAAGATCAAGAAGGATCAACTGCTACAAGGATCATCCAGCACTGGTGTGAACGTTGGAATCTCAAATGGTAAAAGAATCACTACCACCCGACCTCCTGAACCTAAATAGTCCACTCCCACCATGCTGCGGAGATAACAACAGATCCCACTTGGATAACAAACACAAACAGATCAAGCTGAGGAAAGGATCTTGAAAGCTCTCTAATGCAAGGCAACCAAATATATAGATATGAAAGACTCACTAATCCAGAGGCAATCGACACATGTAGGATAACTAGACTATGCATAGGAAGGTGTCATCATGTACGTCTAACCCTTGAGTTTTGTCTTGGTAATCTTGTTGGATCTCGGCACCCAAGTGACCTTACACGGTGTCAATGACTTCTTGTACTGATGAAGCCATCGACTATGCCAACTCATCTTTTAAAAGGGGGCTAGTCATCTTCTCCATTCCCACCTTAGCCTGTACTAGCACTAAGCCAGTGCGAGGAAACCATATCTTATTAGGTTCATTTTAAAAAATCTCTCAATGTTATATTTAGTTATCACTTGATTAAGATACTTAACAATAAGTGATCCTGGCAGCCACTTGTGGGCCCCAACACTTATTGCAAGCCACCTCCTACTACATATCTAGGTAAACTACCCTAGGCTCACAGATCTCTCAAAGATCAAACAGGTACATAACCAGGTAATCCCAAATCCAGTTTCACATACAAGAACTAGAAATGATTACAAAGGCACCCATAGTAGAATACAAAATATCATGAGCCTATATGGTCAATCAGGGTATAATCAGATCTCAACACACACATCCAATCATAATACTAAAAACAAGAACAACTGACACAATCCTCAACCCCTGTCTTTTCCTTAGGTCTTCTAGTGCCCCAAAACACATTAAGCAAAAGAAAACACTCCAGGCATGAAGAAGACACAATGCATCATAGTAAACTGGAATTTAATCATAGTTGCACACAATCCAAAATGATCATAATTGAATCTATGCATATAAATAATTAACTTACTAAGGGAAAAGGAACATAAACATTATGACAACGTTATAAACAAAGAATATTCCCTAAAGATTCCCTATGGACCTAATAGAATAAAAAACCCAATTTCAATAGTTACACATCTATTTCAAAAACATTAATTTAATCATAGACATAATCGTATTAAAGTAATTGTCAAATCAGAATTTCAATAGGAATAATACTAGAATATTCTTGTTTTTCTAGTTTGAAAATGTACTATTCAAATAAAATCTATAATCTCAACTTAGAAATCAAACTAATTCTATCAACTTAGATATAAATCACTTTCAAGATAGAATTAATTTAAATGAATTATAAACTACATAGATAACAAATTTAAATAAATTGGAAAATTAAATAAATTATAAACTATATAAATTATAAATCACATAAATTCTAATGTATATAAATTATAATTAAATAAATTATAAATTATAAAATATATAAATTATACCCTAACATTAATTATAATCCAAATAAAAATATAAAATAAACTAAATTTAACTAAATTAATTTATATAAAACAAAATAAAATTTATTATGAATAAAAATTAATAAATGAAAAATTTATAACAAATTTCGCATGTTATAAAAATTAAATTAAAAAAACAAAATCAAATCAAATAATAACATGGGGGGGGGGGGGGGCGGGGGGCGGAGCCCACTCCCCATCTCCCCTGGCCTCACCGCATGCCCACACGGTACTGCAGTGAGTACCGTCGGCGGTCCCAGTCCCTATCGTGCGGTACCAGTGTGTACCGCCGGCAGGTAAGGTTTGTCGTGGGGGGGTACAGTCAGTACCCTCCCAAAATTTTTTTTTTTTAAAAATAAATTTCTTTGTTAACCCATTTTCTAATATATATATATATATATATATTTTTCAATAACAATCTTTTTCAATAATATTTTTTTTAAAAGAAACAAAGAACTCATTCATATATATATATATATATATATATATATATATATATATATATATATATATATATATATATATATATATATATATATATATATATATATATATATATATATATATATATATATATATATATATATATATATATATATATATTTTAATGAGGCCATTTCTGAAAATGGAATAAAGGGTTCTCTGTGTCCACTTTCCAGAAATGGTAATAGGACATATTAACAACCTTTTTCCACACACACTATTTAATCTTATTCCCACATGTAAAATCCATATGCAATTATTTTAACTATGCATAAATTTGTCTTTTACTACTAATGCCTTTTTTTTGTCTTAACCAGGTATAAATATATTGACTGTAAATTTTAAACAGAGACTAATAATTTTCACCAGAATTAACTTTATACCCAAATTGGTTTTTTTTAATCAAATTGGATTTTCTTTTCAAAGGGAATTAATATTTCCTCTATCAATATAGTTAAACTATAGTCTCCGGTTGATTTTTCATTTTACAAGCAAGCCACAGACAATCTTTTAATAAAATTTTACCAGCATAATGGTACAATGTTAAATTTCAATAAAAACCTATAATATCATATCTAAGGGTTTTCAATAATACCCAGAGCAAAGAAATACTACAGATCTAAAGAAACTAATCCAGGATCTACTCAAGCACAAAATTTTACAAGATGAAATAACATAAAACACACAACAAGAATTCCAGATCCTACCTTGGATCCAATGCCAAAAATTGTACTGAAACCCTTGTTGAAGATCTAAGAGTGAGTTTTCTCCAAAACCAATCCTGTCTATAGATCTGAAAACTATGATGAAAGTAAGAACCAGATCCAAATGCACAAGCAAACCCCAAATCAACAAGCAATCACAACAACCAAGAATCATCAAAATCTCAAGCACACATGCACTCCAAAAATTCTCCTTCAAAGAAACCTGTCTAATCTCAAATGAATGCAATAATTTTCCTAATAGGAATTCAATTCCCAAATTCATGCAATCCCTAAAGACAACTCAAAAGCTAACTCACAGTTCAACTCCAAATCATAAAGTAAATATTAATTAATTAATTAAAATATCTTTTAAATGCACAACACAACTTGACTTTTGAAAACTAGTTGTTCACTTTTTGACAACTCACTTTTCAATTATGCACATGTTAATAATTTAAAACACATATTAAATAAATAAAATACTTAATGCATCCTAAAATATGAAATTAAATATTTAGTTATTTAATAATACTCACAAACATAATAAAATTCAATTATTAATAAAATAATCAATTAAATCCAAATAATCAATTATTTAATTTTAATTAAATTTCATCAAAATAAACTTAGGACATAATCAATATTAATTTCCAAATACTCAAATAATCAACTTTAATTTAATTTCATCAAAATAAACTTAGGACATAATCAATATTAATTTTCAAATACTCAAATAATCAAGTTTAATTTAATTTCCTCAATTAATCATAGGAGCATATTTAATCATAAAATTCAACTATGCACCTACCATTGATAATCACATAAAATAATCTATATAAACATAAATCAACTATAATCAATAAATGCATAATCACATAAAATCACCCACATAACCACAAATCAACTGAAGCCAATTGAGATAAAATCAAACAAAACCAAAACCAAGCAACACCAGAAAGGGATCCACGAATTCATATCAACTAGATGAATTTGGGTAGGGTAGTCAAAATGACACTTGTCCAATCCTAAGACAATTAGGCTTAGGTTAGGGTTTTGGATCCGTGTTATCTCCCCTCTCTTACCATTTGAGATATTGTGATAGGGCACGCTCATCCTGACAATTCAGGGAAGATGATGTCCGGTACCTGTGAACCTGCATACAACACCCGCATGTACAAACATATATGAATATATAATAGCCAATGGTGGGGATTGGCCGATCGTGTGGATCTCGCAAGAAAGTAACTACGACTCCATCCCTCAACCACATCAGACATGTCAAACAGAAGTATAAAACAAACACATCCACCATACACATGCAAGTATGGGGTCAGTGAAATCATAAGCATTAATAATTTCCTATCATAGAATCTATCATCCTAGAATAATTATAACATTTATAAAATTGGACTAGGGGCGGGGTACTATATCCACCCCCCTAGGATTAGGCTTACACTCTTGGAAGCCTACAAACAGATGAGGATACATATCCCCCAAACACAAAACATTTACTAAAAACAAAACATAACATCTGAAAACAAGTCATCGAATAAGAACATGATATGCAGTCATTAAGAACAATATAGTATCTAGTTTAGGATAAACTAAAAATCTTATTGATCAATCATTCATCTATAATAAAAAATAGATCTAAACCTTTATTCATACATCAACACAGAAAACATCTAGCAATCAATTGCATAAAGAACACGTTCATATCTATATCAAATATTAAGTTGAGAAGTTCATGAAAATCTATCTAGTTAATGCAATACTTATGCAACCATATAGGATACACAATGGTCCTAATCTCACACAAAATAACATAGTACCATCTCCATGATGTCCTCCCTTATACATACTATCAGGGGTTCATGATGAACATGATAGAAACAACACTTATCATAGAACAGGGCCAACAATAACAAACATTCGAAGTAGCCACCATAAAATTCAAGAAGGTAAAATCCAAGTGGGGAAATTACAAGTCCAACATTAAATCATAGGAGATCTCCATTTCAACAATAAATCAAGTGTGACTAGCATCACAAAATAGATAAGAAAAAGAGAGTTAGGTGACTAATCCAATCATAAGAAAGTTTAAAATTTCAATGCTAGTCCATACACAACACGAACAATTCGTAAATCAACCAAAATAAATCATTAATCATAACATATCCACATAACAAGGTGACTAGGGATAGCCACACTCAAGGGAGTAATCACTTCATGTCATCCAAAGGTATTTTACCCTAAACGCATTAGAGAAGGTATCCATACGCAATAAATAGTCACACACCTATGACAATCACTAGGCTAGTGATATCTCAAAGACATTAAAGAGACACAAGAATCATAAATGTTTAGATGTAGTTTAATGGTTATCAATACAAAAAAGAGTTATATGTCTATGTCTGGTTTCAAGTTTAACATTTTAGACATCTAATGGGTACACAACTTTCCAGAGTTCCCAGTGTAGAACCCGGTGCTCTGATACCAAGTGTAACGCCCCACGAGGGAACCCAGGAGAACTTAACCTAAACATGCATCTAAGTTTGCGGAATAATTTTTTTATTTTAAAGTTAACATACAAGATGTACATCAATGTAGAAGCAATTACCATTAAATCACATTAACATAAACAACCAACATAGGTTACAACTCTCAAAGGTTCCTTGACAAAGATTACGTTAACAATAATTAATTAAATAAGATTAGGTACACTTACAAAACTCATATAATCCAATGAAAGATAAAAACATCATCACACATAAGATAACATAAATACAACTGGTACCATAAGGTATCCATAAACTTACATCCACTACACATGTCGTAGGGTATGCAATACAATAACCGACAATAAGTACAACATGATTTCATTGAACAACTGATACACGATCACATGGAAGAAGAAGAAGAAGAAGATAGGAACACAACTCCAATAAGGAAGATCAAGAAGGATCAACTGCTATAGGGATCATCTAGCACTGGTGCACGAATGTCAGGATCTCAAATGGTAAAAGAATCACTACCACCCGACCTCGTGAACCTAAATGGTCCACTCCCATCGTGTTGAGGAGATAACAACAAATCCCACTCGGATAAAAAACAAAAATAGATCAAGCTGAGGAAAGGATCTTGAAAGCTCTCTAATGCAAGGCAACCAAATATATAGATATGAAAGACTCACCAATCCAGAGGCAACCGACACATGTAGGATAACTAGACTATGCATAGGAAGGTGTCATCATGTACGTCTAACCCTTGAGTTTTGTCCTGGTAATCTTACTGGATCTCAGCACCCAAGTGACCTTACACGGTGTCAATGACTTCTTGTACTGACGAAGCCATCGACTATGCCAACTCATCCCTTAAAATAGGGCTAGTCATCTTCTCCATTCCCACCTTAGCCTGTACTAGCACTAAGCCAGGGCAAGGAAACCATATCTTATTAGGTTCATTTTAAAAAATCTCTCAATGTTATATTTAGTTATCACTTGATTAAGATACTTAACAATAAGTGATCCTAGTAGCCACTTGTGGGCCCTGATGCTTATTGCAAGCCACCTCCTACTACATATCTAGGTAAACTACCCTAGGCTCACAGATCTCTCAAAGATCAAATAGGTACATAACTAGGTAATCCCAAATCCAGTTTCACATACAAGAACTAGAAATGATTACAAAGCCACCCATAGCAGAATACAAAATATCATGAGCCTATATAGTCAATCAGGGTATAATCGGATCTCAACACACACATCCAATCATAATACTGAAAACAAGAACAACTGACACAATCCCCGACCCCTGTCTTTTCCTTAGGTCTTCTAGTGCCCCAAAACACATTAAGCAAAAGAAAACACTCCAGGCACGAAGAAGACACAATGCATCATAGTAAACTAGAATATAATCATAGTTGCACACAATCTAGAACAATCGTAATTGAATCTATGCATATAAATAATTAACTTACTAAGGGAAAAGAAACATAAACATTATGACAATGTTATAAACAAAGAATATTCCCTAAAGATTCCCTACAGACCTAATAGAATAAAAAACCCAATTTCAATAGTTACACATCTATTTCAAAAACATTAATTTAATCATAGACATAATCGTATTAAAGTAATTGTCAAATCAGAATTTCAATAGGAATAATACTAGAATATTCTTGTTTTTCTAGTTTGAAAATGTACTATTCAAATAAAATCTATAATCTCAACTTAGAAATCAAACTAATTCTATCAACTTAAATATAAATCACTTTCAAGATAGAATTAATTTAAATGAATTATAAACTACATAGATAACAAATTTAAATAAATTGGAAAATTAAATAAATTATAAACTATATAAATTATAAATCCCATAAATTCTAATGTATATAAATTATAAATTATAAAATATATAAATTATACCCTAACATTAATTATAATCCAAACAAAAATATAAAATAAACTAACTTTAACTAAATTAATTTATATATTATATGGTATAGAAGATTATTTTGTAAGCACAATTCAACTAAACAATTTAAATAAAAATGTTCTACTTTGTGGCCATGTCTTCCGCAGCTGCTATGCGCCCATGCGCTCTGTCTGTAACCCCTTGCGCAACTATCTCTGGGGCTCCCGCTGTGTCTTTTGCGGGCTTCTCGGTTGCCCTAATTGCAGATGCCCCTCCTCTTAAGGAAAATAAAACAAAATCTCCTCTCGCATGTGCACTGCGTCCTGGTTCTCTTCCTATGGATGCTGGGCTTAGGGTTCCTGCATTGCCCTTTTTTGGATGCTTGGATGGTAAGGCGGTTGTCGTTGTGCTACAAGCCCCTGCTACATTTCCCTTGACGTCTTCGACAGGTGAGGGTATGGGTTTGAAGGGGGTTCCTCTTTCCCACCCAAACTCTTTTCAAAAATCGTTATCTAGCGGCCAAACTTTCTTTGTTGCTTTTGATCAAGGGTCTATTCTTGTGGGTGCGGCTTTGGATCGTGTTATAGCCCATAATGTCCATGGTTCCTCTAGGCCTGCGATAGATGCCTCTGTTTGTGGTGTGAAGGGATCTTATGCTAAATTCATTTCTTCAGCTCGGTCTCAGGTTTGGGGCACCTCTCGTGGGGTGCCCTCTTTTGTGTTGATTTCCACCACTGGTGCCCTCTCCATCTAGCTCTTTGCTGTTGTTGTTGGAGAGCTTGATTCTTGCTCTAAGATCCTTTCAAGTCTTGCTTTAATCTGCCAGTTTTGGGGGTTCTAGCCCACGTTGTCCCAACTCCACGATTGGATCTCCCAGAAATGGGAACCAATACTATCAGATAATGTTCATATCATCCCTTTAGCCAAAGGTTTTTTTGTTGCTAAATTTGATTGTTCTAAAGATAGAAATAAAATTTTATGTGAAAACTTCTTTTCTTGGGAGGAGGATAAATTCTTGCTTATGCTGAAACCTTGGCATTTGGATTTTGATCCTTCCTCTAAAGTTTTCAATAATATATTTGGGTTAGGCTTCCCAACCTTCCTCTTCATCTTTGGCAAGGTAGAGTCCTTGAGGAGGTGGGGGAGGCTTTGGGGGAGTTTTTAATTATGGATGAGAACACTTCCAATATGTATCATTCTACCTATGCCCAAATTCTGGTAGAGATTGATATTTCACAGGGTCTTCCTGCTAAAATTAATATTTAGTCTTCTAAAGGCTCATGGCTGCAACAGATTGACTATGAGGGTATCCCCTTTAGATACAGAAAATGCTTCAAAAAAGGTCACCATGCTTCTAATTGCGGTTCTGACTTCAAAGTGAAGAAAGGCCCTCATTCTTGGTGGAAGGATGCCTCCACTGAACATTATATAGTCCTCAAAAGCTCTCTTAGATATTTCTAGGTCCCTTACTGGTGGTTCTGTGGTTGGAGCTCTTGCCAGCCCTTTTGTGCCTTTGCAGGGATCTGTCTCTCCTTTTGCTGGTGGTTATGTGGTTCCTACTAGCTTTGCTGGTGGTTCTATGGACATTGTTCCTGCTAGCCCTGCTGGTGTGGTTTCTAGTCCTATCACTCCTCTTGCTGGTTGTCTTCCTGGCCTTGTTCCAGATTTTGACTCTCCTGCCACTTATGCTGGTTTGATTTCTACTGCGGGTAATGTTGTCACTGTGCCTCTTGTTGGGAGTATTTCGAACTCTTTGCTGGGGGCTGTTTCTTTGGATTCAGTTTGTTGGCAGAAGAAGGCTACGACAGTCGAAGATGGATGGATTACCTTCAAAGGAAAAAATTCAAAGAAATCCTCCTCTTCTTTCGATATGACTCTTCGTTCTCATAAAAAGGGGTTTTAAGCCTCCTCATGTCCCTCCTCTTTTTGGTTGGACTGTTTTGTCGTGGGAGCCTATTTTGTTGTGTGTTCTTGTGGGGTTTAGTCCTTTGTTTTTGGCTGGATTCTTGTTTTTATGGTTCTTCATGATTCTTATCTTTTGTCCTAGATTTGTAAAGGGTTTTGGGGCCCTTTCAAAACCTATTTTTACCATAATCAAAAACTAAATTAATTTATATAAAACAAAACAAAATTTATTATGAATAAAAATTAATAAATGAAAAATTTATAACAAATTTTGCATGTTATAAAAATTAAATTAAAAAAACAAAATAAAATCAAATAATAACATGGGGGGGGGGGGGGAGCTCACTCCCCATCTCCCCTAGCCTCACTGCACGCCCGCACGGTACTGTAGTGAGTACCGCTGGTGACCCTAGTCCCTATTGCGTGGTACTAGTGCATACTGCTAGCAGGTAAGGTCTGTCGTGGGGGGGTACAGTTAGTACCCTCCCAAAAATATATATTTTTAAAAATAAATTTCTTTGTTAACACATTTTCTAATATATATATATTTTTTTCAATAACAATCTTTTTCAATAATATTTTTTTAAAAAGAAACAAAGAACTCATTCATTAATCAATATAAATATATATATTTTAATGAGGCTATTTTTGAAAATGGAATAAAGGGTTCTCTGTGTCCACTTTCCAGAAATGGTAACAGGACATATTAACAACCTTTTTCCACACACACTATTTAATCTTATTCCCACATGTAAAATCCATATGCAATTATTTTAACTATGCATAAATTTGTCTTTTACTACTAATGCCTTTTTTTTGTCTTAACCAGGTATAAATATATTGATTGTAAATTTTAAACAAAGACTAATAATTTTCACCAGAATTAACTTTATACCCAAGTTGGTTTTTTTTTTAATCAAATTGGATTTTCTTTTCAAAGGGAATTAATATTTCCTCTATCAATATAGTTAAACTATAGTCTCCAATTGATTTTTCATTTTACAAGCAAACCACAGACAATCTTTAATAAAATTTTACCAGCATAATGATACAATGTTAAATTTCAATAAAAACCTATAATATCAGATCTAAGGGTTTTCAATAATACCCAGAACAAAGAAATACTATAGATCTAAAGAGACTAATTCAGATCTACTCAAACACATAATTTTACTAGATGAAATAACATAAAACACACAACAAGAATTCCAGATCCTACCTTGGATCCAATGCCAAAAACTGTATTGAAACCCTTGTTGAAGATCTGAGAGTGAGGTTTTCTCCAAAACCAATCTTGTCTACAGATCTGAAAACTATGATGAAAGCAAGAACCAGATCCAAATGCACAAGCAAACCGCAAATCAACAAGCAATCACAACAACCAAGAATCATCAAAATCTCAAGCACACATGCACTCCAAAAATTCTCCTCCAAAGAAACCTATCTAATCTCAAATGAATGCAATAATTTTCCTAATAGGAATTCAATTCCCAAATTCATGCAATCCCTAAAGACAACTCAAAAGCTAACTCACAGTTCAACTCCAAATCATAAAGTAAATATTAATTAATTAATTAAAATATCTTTTAAATGCACAACACAACTTGACTTTTGAAAACTAGTTGTTCACTTTTTGACAACAACTCACTTTTCAATTATGCACATGTTAATAATTTAAAACACATATTAAATAAATAAAATACTTAATGCATCCTAAAATATGAAATTAAATATTTAGTTATTTAATAATACTCACAAACATAATAAAATCCAATTATTAATAAAATAATCAATTAAATCTAAATAATCAATTATTTGATTTTAATTAAATTTCATCAAAATAAACTTAGGACATAATCAATATTAATTTCCAAATACTCAAATAATCAACTTTAATTTAATTTCCTCAATTAATCATAGGAGCATATTTAATCATAAAATTCAACTATGCACCTAACATTGATAATCACATAAAATAATCTATATAAACATAAATCAACTATAATCAATACATGCATAATCACATAAAAATCACCCACATAACCACAAATCAACTGAAGCCAAACGAGATAAAATCAAACAAAACCAAAACCAAGCAACACCAGAAAGGGATCCACGAATTCATGTCAACCAGATGAATTCGGGTAGGGTAGTCAAACTGACACTTGTCCAATCCTAAGACAATTAGGCTTAGGTTAGGGTTTTGGATCCGTGTTATCTCCCCTCTCTTACCATTTGAGATATTGTGATAGGGCACGCTCATCTTGACAATTCAGGGAAGACGATGCCTGATACCTGCGAACCTGCATACAACACCCGCATGTACAAACATATATAAATATATAATAGCCAATGGCGGGGATCGGCTGATCGTGTGGATCTCACAAGCAAGTAACTATGACTCCGTCCCTCAACCACATCAGGCACGTCAAATAGAAGTATAAAACAAACACATCAACCATACACATGCAAGTATGGGGTCAGTGAAATCATAAGCATTAATAATTTCCTAACATATAATCTATCATCCTAGAATAATTATAACATTTATAAAATCAGACTAGGGGAGGGGTACTACATGTATTCATTATTTACTGATAGCATTCATTGTCATGTGATTGTAGGAATGTGTGACTATGCAAGAGCACTCAGGAGTTAAGTGTTGATATTAAGGAACACTAAGAAGGGGGGGTGAATTAGTGTTCTACAAATTTTAACTTTATTAATCTGATTCTTCAACCACAAAGTAAATGCAATAAAGAGTAAAGAATTGAAACATAAAGAAAGCATCCCAAATATTATAACACCATGATTTTTATCATGAAAACCCGGTTAAGGGAAAACCAGGGTGGGGATGGAACCCACAAGATTTACTCTACAAAAGTAAATAACCTTGTTAAAGGTTTGAGTACAAAAGGTGGAATTAACATGTGTTCAATCTTACAGCCTAGAGCTCACTACTCAAAAACAATAAGGGCTACAAACCTATGGAAGGATCACTACCTTACAAATTTCATGGAAAACAATCCACAATTGATGAATTGGATTGGAACATCTATATATGCCAAAACAATTCCAATTAATTAAACAAAACTAAATCCACACATTTTATGCTATAACTCTACTATACTTAGATTTGAACGTAAAATCACATACCCTTTGAATACATTGCATCAATATCACACACCTGTTACCAATTTTCGCATCCAGCTCCAATTGGCAAAGATGGGTAGTTGATTCAACTAGTAAAGGTACATTTTAGTCATTTTAAACTCTCTAAGTTCCAACTACTATGTTTGAGATGAAAGTAAAAGTGCAAAAGTAAATTGAAAAGAGAACAAATGTACAAAAATAGAAATCATTTCTTTTATTTATAAAGGAAAATATTATAAATATATGCAAGAATGTTTACATAGAAACATTACAAGTACATTTTGCATTACAAAATCTTTCTATACTTTATTTTCATTTACAAAAGTCAGAAAGCACACATAAAAGTTTCCACACATGTCATGGAAACTATCAAAATCTATGCAATTTAAAATTCAAAGAGTATCACGTATAGAACTCAAGACAAGGAGAAGCAAGGGGAGATCCTCCATTGCCAAATTATGACAAACTATTGTGGCTTGATTTGACGATTGAGGCCCAAGTACTACATCCTTGATGTACCTACAAAAATAATGTGGAATTGAGGTTAGCCATAGGGCTGAGAAATGGAGAGCCTCAAGCCTTCTTCCTTGTATTAATTGCTACACATTTAGTAATATGCAATCATAAAGTTTAGAAAAAGGAAAAGGACAACAAGCTGAAGCATATGTTTGTGGACTAATTAATTATTTCATGTTTAGTTATAGGCATGAAGGCTACAAGTTATGAAAGGGACATTCAATTAGTGTGAAACCTTTTAACTTAACACCAATAATAGTTGTAGTTCAAGAAGGCATTAAGATATTCAAGGGACATATCATTTGTATCTGAAACCTTCTAGTTTAAATAAATCAGCTAGATCAATTAAAGAACATCTATGACTCTTAGGTGTAGAACTTCAAAGGTGCTTATTTGTATCACATAGTAGATGAAAAAATAATGTGTATTAAGACGTGCTAGATACATTTTGTGTTAAAACATGGTCGCATTTTAAGAATATTAAGATTAGACCACAACATTAAATTTATTATGAAGGATATCCATACATAACAGAATATTCAAAGAACACTCAAGTACACAAAATAATGCAAAAAAAAATGTCTTCATTACATCAAGCATGATTTTGTATCATCCCGAGTTTAACAAGCATTGTAGCTAATGAGAGAGATATAATTCATGTCACAAGTGTGAGAGGTATCATAGACCAATGCGAAGATCAAGGAATGAAAATCACAAATACATCAATAGCTCAATATCATCCAGTGACAAAGAAGTGAGATGCATGTAGTTAAAGAGTAGAGGAAGAACAAGACATTCATCAATATAAATGTCATGAGGGGATATAGTAAAAAATAGTTACATTATGGAAGGTCAATGACAATGCAATATATGAACTTATAATAGTAATAAAAAAGTTGCATGAGGTACAATAGAGAGCAAGAAAGAGTCATCATTGATTGTTTTTTCAAAGAGGTGTAGTGTCATGAAATAGGGCAACATCATATCAAAGAACATGAACATGGTAAAAGATAGGATTTATGCCTTGTTATAGATCACAAGAATGACAAGATCAATTAGGTGTAAGACAATGCAAAGGAATGAACAAGTAAGTAAAAAGAGAAACATGCTACCTTATGAAAGAATAGTGATAATGCAATCAGACATGTGCAACTACAATTAATAAAAATAGACTTGGTGATTAAGAATGAAGCGGTGAATGAAAGCAATGAGGCACTGTATGTATTTCAAATAAAACACATGCAGTTACATTGTAATTGTAATCATCTACAAGATCAAATAGATGGTTTGACAACTAGAGGTACATGATCATGAGTTTGGAAGTTGTTATTATCATATAGAGGTAGATCAAGGCAAATAATGTTATGAGTATTCACAAGTGATTATGTGAGTGGTAGATTCTCATGTCATTAATATAGTACTATCTAGAAGCATAAGTTAGTTCAAAGGTACAAATAAATTAGTGATGTTAATGAATAGGGAAAGGAAATATGATTTAGTTTAGCTTACATATATCATCTTGTTACAAGAAGTGACCTGCATCTACAAAAGAATGTTTTAAAATCAACTGTTACACCAAGATTCAATGATACAGTAAATGTTGTCAAGAATAGATTCATTGGTTTCAAATTGACCACAATATGATCATAATCAGTAATTTAAGAGCCAAAATTCATATATTGTGAAGTATAAATCATCAGAGTACCATAACAAAAAGTCAAAGTCTTCTATTAGTAAACATATATCTGCATAAAAAAACCCTCGAGCTTTTGTATTTAGCAGTATGTGTTGAAGTAGGAAAAGATAATGGTTATGTATTAAAGTTCCAAATAGGCTCATCTTGAATCTGGTGAAGAAAGAAAGGGTTTGAATTGGGTTTTGTTTGTAAAGACCATATCCTATTCAAAAGTCAAACCTAGAATCAAGATGTAAAGCATCCACAAAAAACCCAGATCAGATCATCACATAGTAATACAAACCACATAAAGCTCATAAGAACCCACTAAGATCTTAGAATAGTTCATGTATCATTGTTATGTTCATATGTACATTGACATTTGAGGGGTTTCTCAAAAAGATGTAGTTATTCATGGTACATAACATAGAAAAATAAGGGTTTTGGTGTATAAGCTACCACCCAGATCAAAATAAGGAAAACCCTTAGGGCCCGTTTGGTAGCGGGAATTAGTCTGGAATTGGCATTTGCTATTTCTGATTTCGTTGAATCCTCAGTTTGGGAGTGCAATATGAAAATAGAATAGGAAGATGTAAATGCTCATTTTGCCCAAAATGAGCATTTACGTCTTCCACTTGAAAAGGTGGAATTAGAATTGGGGGCAAAGCAAATTTTTAAATTTTTCATGTCTACACTTAATTTTTTAATTTTTTATTTGTGTGGGGAGGGATTTAATTTATTTTTTATTTGTTTGGGTGGTTTGTAACTTTGTTATTTATTCAAAAAGAAATTCAAATTTTTTGTTGAATTTTTTTTCAATTTTTTTTTTAAAAAATTGATTTTTTATTTTTTTGAATTTTTTCTCGAATTTATTTTTTAATTTTTTTGTTGAATTTTGGTTGTGATCAATGATTGTAACTTGGTTGCTTGCCACCAACTTTGGCTGCCTAAAACGGTCTGCGATTCCATTTTAAATTCAATTCCGTTAATAAAAATGAATTATTAAATTCAAAAACATTAAAACAATTCAATTTTTTTAAAAATAAAATCATACTCAAATTCCAATTCCAGTTTCAAAAAGTGGAACCAAACGGTCCAAACATAATCCGGAAATGAAAAACCGGATTATCAAATCCATGATTTGACCATTTCCAACATTTGATCAAATCCAACATTTCCTAATTCCAGCTACCAAATGGGCCCTTAGTGTTTTAATGAGTAACACAACATTTAAATAAACACAAAATCTCTCAAATATACAACCATGAGTATAAAAATTAAACAATAACCCTTGAAAGTTTATTGTTATAACACTTTTGTTATTTAGATCAAAACATGATAAAGTTCAATATACAAAAAGACATGCGCCCAACCAGGTAAAAAAATATTATATATATATATATGTGTGTGTGTGTGTGTGTGTGTGTGTACATATATATATATACATATATGTATGTATATATACATATATATATACATATATATATATATATATATATATATATATATATACATATACATATATATATATATATATATATATATATATATATATATATATATATATATATACATACATACATATATATATATATATACATACATATACATACATACATATATATACATACATACATATATATATATATATATATATATATATATATATATATATATATATATATATATATATAATACACACACACACACACATATATATAGATATACATATATATATATATATATATATATATATACATATATGTATATATATACATATATCTACATATATGTATAGATATATACATACATATATATACATATATATACATATATGTATATACATATATATACATACATACATATATATACTGTGTGTGAGTGATTTACACCTTCATGAAATTACAAGATTAACTAAGAACAACAAGAATTAGAGCAAAATAATCTAACAAATGCACAATTAATCTATCAATATCTCATGGTTCTCTAAATTGAAAGTAGTAAGTGAGGCTCTCAGCTGCAAATCCTCACTAGTGACACTCTAATTATGAGAATTGAACTAAGAATGATATGCAAACTAGATCTAATTATCAAATTCTAGCTCTATTTGATAAGAAAATCTCTAAAATGATCAACAATTGAAGCTAATTATCAATGAAAATGCTAAGTGAGTGGTGTGGATGCAAATTGCAAGAGCTTTGTTGCAATTCAAAGATATGGAGTGGATGATTAATGCCTCAAAATGCCTTCTATTTATAGGATTTTCCCAAGGGTAGGGGGTACAGTGAGATAACCATGGTTATGCTTGGGTAAAGTCAATTAGCTTTGCTTTGTCCCTAAATTGGGGGACAAATATTTAAATGGTTTCAAAAGGCTAGACCATTTCAACAAAAGTGAGTGATTTGTGTCCATTTTGTCTCCTTTTTCCTTTGTTGAGGGAATTTCATATTTATTAATTAATTAAAGTAATTAAATTTAGCCATGAAGGGTAAGAGGTTCATTTTGATTTTTGTTTTCAACAACTATGTTATTAATTGAATTTAATCAATTTCTTAGTGTTTTTCCCCTTTTCAAGCTTTATTTAATCATTTAATCATTTAATTGAATTTTTCTTTGATTTGAATTGCCTTTGTTCCATTTATTGATTTTTCATGTTATTTTGATGATTTGATGCACCTTTTGATCGATTTAAGCCTTTGCCAATTTTCCATGTCTACAAATGCCCCTCTTTGAGTCGATGTGCGAAGAACACCGATTCAAAGATTCCCTTAGTATGATGATCTGATTCAGGTCCTGGTTCTGATATGCCTCTGATCGTTCTGATTGATGTACTTCCTAATGACGATGATGTATCTCTGATGATGGTGCTGATATGATTTTGATGCCTCTGATATGATATGGGTCCTGGTTTGATGATAGGTCCTGGGTTCACTGATAAAGGTCCTGGGTTGATTGATTGCTGATACATTGATAGGTTTGATATGATAGCAGATTTGATATGAAACCGATATGAAATTGATTTGCCTCCTGATATGATAACGATATGATATGATACTAATATGATACTGATATGATATGCCCCACTGATAAATATTTTTGATGTGATGCCCATTTGATACTCTGATGCCCCCTCAGAAATAAAACATATTGATTGCTGGATTTGAAAGATTTTAATTGATTGGTCCAATATGTTTTCATTTCTGAAAAATATTGATGATATGCCATGACTCGCAAATTGGCATATCCAAGATAGATAAGGCTGTTGTAGTTAAGTGAAACAAGTGATTAGGATAATAGGATAATGGTACCAATGAATGTGATTTGTCAATCTCATAGGATAGTTCTGATAGGTATAAATCAATCAGTGTGAAAACCGATATGATTTGATACTGTTGCTTCGTTCTCAGGACACAGAGACATGAACAAATGGTACAGGGTGTGATTGCTTGATACTTTGATATGATTGATTGACGTAAGATGACTCACTGATATAAAATACTGATATGATTCCCTTGATTTGTGAAACAGGCACATTTCTGTAAATGATATATATACGGACCTTAGCTTCTTGGATATTTGGATTTAAGTCATGGTTTGACCTAGCTAGAGTACAGGTTATTGAGATGATTGATTATGGAGCTCTTTCAGTTTGTTGATATTGTATCATGATATTTCAGTTATTGATCAGGACTTTGATGTATCACTTTGATGACATTGTATCTTTGATTAGACAAAGTTCATGGATCTTTGATATTATGGGCATTTATGAGTTATGGACTTCCTTGATTCTTGATTGAATGACCCATTTTATGATTGATCAAGATTTCAATTGAATGACCCCCCTTTTCCCTTGGAAAAATACTACAAACAAATGCACATGCAATTAATCTAACATGATAATGCAATTAACCTTCCATGATAATGCAATGCAATGCAGCTAAGTGTCACTAGCTTTTAGCAAATAAATGCCTTGAGGATAAATTTTCATCATTGAGAACTTCGGGACCGGAAAGAAAGTACAATCACCACTGCCCACTGACATGATGATATGAATACCACTTTTTATCGCATTTGGTAACCTCCTTTTTGAACTAGTACAACCCACACTAGTCGAATAAACCAACTATGAGAGTATGAATACCAGTTTCAACGAATTCAATGTTGCATAAACAAGCAAAGGTCAACCTTCCACCCTATATGAAAGTCCTCGATGGTTCTTTGATGACCATGTCGTTAAATGAATTCACATAAGTTGTTGGATATCCCTCAAGACAGTCACTCAAAGGCAAGAAAAATATCATGTCTCCATCATTGCCAACCTAGTCGAAACATCATCAATTAGCTAAAAAGATGTGATAAAAATCAATGTACGTAAAGATCATCAAAAGAAAGCTTCAAGTGTTTTGCAATGTTTCATGATTTTCAAAAAGTATTTCCAAGTATTCTGATCTTTACAGTGTTGTCAATTTTTAATCCCGAATAATAAAGTCAATGAAGGCTCATGGATCAAGTTGTGGTAATTGAATTCTTGGTTAGTGAACAATGATATCCATCAAAGATTCATGAAAATCTTCTTCTCTCTTCTGAAACTCTGATAATTCCCTCTTTGTTTGTGACTAAATATTGTACTATTGAATCCTTTTTGGGTTTAATGCCTTGCTTCATGTGAATTCATGCTTGTTTGCTGAAATCCGCTGATTAAGATCAAATGCCCTAGTTGGATAGAAGAAAATGTTGGACTTGGACAAACTTCCAAGATTTTACAAAAACTCGGTTCATGCCAAATGCATCTAGAAGCACTTTATGCTTTTCGTTTTACCCGCTCTCAAACAAGATCACATTGGTTTGCCCCCAATGTCTAGCAAGATATAGGACATGAAGGATGGATTTGCAAGCTGATGGATTAGAGATGGAAAGGCTATGATGGAAGAAGTATGCGAATGTGACCCATAGGACTATCTCCTCAAGAGTACCCAAGCTAAGGAAAAAAATGATATAGCAATGTGAAGCATGTTTTTGGATAAGCCATGAAAGTCAATTGTGCAGTGTTAGATAGTGTATAGGATAACGATCTGCTGCCATGAAAAGGAGTGATCCAAAAGAGTGGACATGTCAAGAAGTTTTTGATAACATTTTTTTTTTAATTTTAAAAGTTCATCTTGATCAAGACCAAGGGTCAATTTGGGTAAGATGTGTATAAGATAACACAATCAAGATAAAGGAATGATGGAGGCTATGAAGGGATGTTTTGGGATTATGAAAAAGCTATCAAGGAATAATGAAGGTGAATTTGGGATAAGCAAGATCATGATAGGGTAACATGGATGCAGCAAGTACATAAGCTGATGGAAAGGATAACGGATGTTAAGATACTCAATGCTCATGGATGTGTTCAACCTTGTCAAGACTAAGGTGATAGAGGAAATATGGATGAAAGTGAGGTAAATGATAGGAAGATGGAAGATGGAATGGATGAAACTTTGCCCCCAAGTGTAGAGTGCAAGAAGGAAGAATTACGCATGATGCCTATTTGCCAGGTTTTCATCATGGTATTTGTCTAAGGCGCCACAAGAAGTGGTTTTCACCCTAGATTTATTTCTTTTTATTTTTTCTACCAAGGTGCCTATTGCTAGGTTTTCACCAAGGCACTTTTTCTCTTTTTTCATTTTTTTCTTTTTTTCTTTATTTTTTTATTTTTTTGTATTTTTCAATATTTTCCCAACATTAGAATCGTTGGACAATGCTCCTCTGAAAGATATTCTATAATAAACCATGGGTATGACTAGGATGCTCAAAGATATTGATAAGAGGGATGGAAGTATGGAAAGTACGCATTGGAAAATGAATGTGAGGATAAGAAGAAGGTATGTTGCAGATGGGAATGTTGGCAAGATCAACTTTGACACACACTTTGAAGAGTGGTGGAATGATGGAGGAACAATATATGACAGAGGTAAGGATCTTTTTGAGGTAGTGGATTTTGGGATGTAAGAACCCAAATTAGACTTGGAAAGTGGAGGATGTTTGGAAGGAGATGGAATGGAAGCCTTTGGAAGCTTGAATGTCAATTTTGATTCTTCTTTTGTGTGCAAGTCTTTCAACAATGACTTGGGAATCCACATATTCTTTGATTTTTCTTCCTTTTGGAATGCTTTTGAATGCATTTCTTCAATGAGGGATTTAGGAACCCACATTTTATTTTTTTCTTTTTGCTTGATGGACCTTTGCGGCCTTTTGGATATTTTATTTTTCTTTTCATTCACATGTCGATTAGATGGGACATTGTGATTTTTATGCACATCTGGATTCTTGGATTTATGATTTTTATGTTGCACATCAACATTGCTTCCAAAAGACTTAGGAATTGTGGATAATAGGACTAATATGGATGGTTCATATGGATTGGTGTTTGGATAGTCTTCAAGTATGTGTGTCTTTGTTGATCTTGATACATGGTAGGGTAAGTGAATGGATAGCTAGGGATGATAGGAATGGTTGATGGGGCAATCTATGGACCTAGTATGGATGGAAGGAATGAAGACTTTTGTTTTGGGACATAGGCACCCAAAATGGATTTGGAGGATAGTGGAGGTATGTGGTTGTATTTGAATGGAGGGATATAAGGTGTGAAAGGGATATCAATATCTTTGGAAGGAGCTCCATCGTCAACGTTCTCATCTTTAAGATTTATCTTTATACTAATAGGCTCATGAGTAGCTTTGATAGGAACACATTTGATAGGATCAACTGAAGCTTGAAGGGATTTATTATCTTGCAAGGGATTTGGAAGAATGATGTTTTCTTGAGGTGAACATGGAGGAATATGACAAGGAAATGATGGGATACTTTGATCTTGACAAGGATCTTCAAATGATGTAGAGATGGTATTTCGCTCTTGATTTTCAATATGCTCATTGGAAGTTATGGAAGGGATATCTTGATCTTGCTCAGGAAGTGGAGAAAATATGGAACTTGGAAGGGCACTTTGTTCTTGGAACAGAAGGATATCATCTTGAAAGACATGAAAGGATGCAAGGGGATCATCACAAGGTTCAAGGGATATGGGACCTTCATCAAATATGGGAGGGGTTTGTATATAATCTTGATCTTGATCTTTATCAATATTTGTTTCTTTTCTTTTTAGATTATCCTCTTGACATGAAGCCACTTCTAAGGACAAGGTAGATGTTTGGATATGTGTGGGGAATGTTTGGAAGAATGGTGTAGGATCCTCTTGAATAGGTATAATAGGCATTGAGGCACATGAAGCCTTGGGGTCTAAGATCTTTGAAGCATGGAAAAGGTCTGCAACAAGATGTAAGTTAGCTTGGGTTTCTTTTAGAGGTAGCCCTTGAGGGTAGACATAGTCAATGGGAAAAGTATCATCATTAGGCTCATTATTTGATGGAGGAATTTTGGATAATTGTGGAGCTTTGGGAGATGAAGAAAAAATGAAAGGAATGCTAGTTATGGGAGGGTCTTTGCTAGATAGAGGTTCGGGAGATGGATGAAGGATGAAAGGTGTACAAGTCATCTAGGGAGAAACCTTGTTAGGAGATGGACAAAGGATGAATGGATTACTCTTGCTATATGGAGGTTTTTGAATTAGATCTTGCTTGAGAGCGGTATTTTTCACTCCATACTCTTTATTATCTTGATCACAAATAGGTTGATTATGCAATTTCCTTTGATCTGAGATAACTTTGTTTCTCTGAAATGCTTCTTTTTGTGAGGAGGATGAAGATATGGATGGCCCATCATCATAAAGGAATGGCCAAATTGATCTTAATGATGGCTCTTTAGATAAAGTATCTTTTTGCTTTTCTTCATCCTTTCTTAAAGTTGATGTGTCATAATTATGTGGAAGCTTAGCTCCAGATTGAGCTAAAGTTAGGAAATATGCTTCTTTATCCCAGTCCAAAATTTGTTCCATTATTTCTATAAACACGGGATCTTGGGATGCTCTCACAACATCATCTTTAGACACCTCATCACTTTGAAAAGAATAGCTTGATATTAATAATGGCATTTTATATGATGTATCTCTTTGGTTTTCCTCATTCTTTCTCAAGGTTGATGTGTCATAATTATAAGGAAGTTTAGCTCCTGCTTGAGCTAAAGCTAGAAAATATGTGTCTTTATCCCACTTCAAAAGTAATTCCATTATTTCCAGAAACCTGGGACTTTGGGATGCTTCAACAACGTCATCTTCAGAAACCTCATCACTTTGATTCCTATGGAGATCTTGATCTTGACTTTGATAATTATGCTCCATAATAAGATTGATTTGTTTCTCAAATAGGCTCATCATTATGGATCAATCCTTCCTTCTTTAATTTCAATCTGGTTGGGTTGGTTTGGAATGGGTAAATGGTATTGATCAGTTTATAAGATTTAAAAATTTAATTGTAGTTTGATCAAGTACTTTAGAACTTCTTGTTTGAAAAGTTGAAGACAATCTCAACACACACATCAATAATTCACCATATCCCTAGATCATTCTAATGTGTATATTCTTGAATGTTTCCACGGGTTTGATCACAAGAAAGACTTCCAAGCAAGCTACCTAGCACAAATTTGGCTTTTAAATGGCTCTATTAGGTAGTTTTTGCTATTTTACCGTTATGTAGTAAGTTTTCTGTTCAAAATAGATCTTAGCCTTTCATCCCCCAAGTATGTTAAGGGGCTTCCCACACGCACCAAAGCATGATTTTGCGCAATCTGTTAAGACTACTAGAGGAAGTTCGAAAGAGCTAAAATCCTTTTTGTCGTGCACCCCATTAACGATACACGCGTTTCATTTTATAGTGGGTCGAATTCTCACGGAAAAAGCAAGTGTATCCCACTTTGGGCTGTCCCTCTCGCCGGCCCTTCTAAGGCAATCTCTGGAGGCGAGCCCACTAAGTTTTAAACATGTTCATTTGAAAGCATGAAAAGTGGATTTGGTAGAGCAAGTTTGGGAATTTGATTCACTCAAAGAGTGAAGAGCATATCCCTATTGCTTTCCCTTATCCCAAACACTCACAATCAATTTGGTTCTTTTTCAACCCCGTGACAAAGGGGTTCTTAGAATTGAAATGTTTGTTCTTTTCCTTTTATGATTAAACTATGTTTTGAACTTTGAAAATGCCACAAGTTAAGGGAATGTGCAAGCTTGATGAGAAAAATACCTTAATCGATGCTAGCAAAGGCTAGGTGCATTTTTAAGTAGAGTTTTTTTCGTTTTCTCTCCAAATCCTTCCCTTACCTTAGCAAAACGTTCCCTCCACCAACAAGTTAGTCAACACAAATTCATACAAAGTGAGGGGAAACCAAAATCAAAAAGCTTAAAATGATCAAATTGATTATGCTCTTGATTTATTTTGAACTCAAATATTTGCAAATTAAATCCAAAAGGTGTAAGGTATACTCTAATAGGACGTCCTTTTTTGAGCACTTTTCTGTGACAGAGCATGTACCTGAGATAGAAAAATGACCGTGAAGTTAGAATACAGTCATCATTTTAACATTTTTGACAAAATAGAGAAAATACAGCCAGGCGACATCATCCAGACTACAGGCGAGATAAA
Source organism: Chamaecyparis obtusa (assembly GCA_027943335.1). Lineage (NCBI taxonomy): Eukaryota > Viridiplantae > Streptophyta > Pinopsida > Cupressales > Cupressaceae > Chamaecyparis > Chamaecyparis obtusa. Next base: position 320,435 of record BSBK01007222.1, on the reverse strand, counting down.
ATTTAACAAAGACGTGACTACTTTAACCACGAGCGTCACCAAAAGGGGCTCAAGCGAGATTAAAATAGACAAGTGCGATATCAAATTTTGCAAACGCGTGAAATCTTTAATACACGCGACAACAGTAATTACTCTGATACAATATAAATGCTAAATTAGGTGACATTGTCCATGCTAAAAGCGAAATCTAATTTAATAAAGACATAATTACTTTAACCGCGAGCGTCACCATAAGGGGGCTCAAGCGAGATTAAAATAATTAAGTGCGATAACAAATTAAAACAACACGTGAACTCTTTATTACAAGCGACAAATTAATTCAGATAAGCGACATTTTATTAATCGAAGGCGACATTTAAAATCAACAAAGCGAGAAATTAAATGAATAAGGCAGGAAACTCCCTTTACACCAGGCGTAAAATGATTCCTCGGCCA
>BSBK01007222.1:312500-317500 GCA_027943335.1 Chamaecyparis obtusa | reverse complement strand
TGGGTAACCAAATCTATGTGTCATTGTTGTGAATGCTTTTATGTTTCATGCTTTCTATATGCAAAAGGATAAAGTGAACTATATGTTAATACATCTGATATTGAAAAAATTTAAAGTTACCGATTCACCCCTCCCCTCTTAGTAACTTGGTTAATTCTTGAATATTTCCAACAATTGGTATCAGAGCTGTATTGGTTCTCAAGATAAAGCTTAACTAGCTTGAGCAAAGATCCAAGACAATGGAGGTATTCAAACTGAACAGGTGATTGAAAATGAAAAGCTAGATCTGGAAATGGCCATAGCTAAATTTAAAGAAGCAAAAGAACATCTTTCCCAATCCCTAAGAAGAAGGAAGGAACTTGCAAATCAGATGAATGATCATAATTACATTGAAGAAAAGATTGAAGATCTTTTTCCCTCAAATAGCTCAGATGAAGCAAACAATGTTGTCAAAGAACTCCTAGAAAAGAATGGGTCTCTGCAGGAAGAAGTGAGAAAATTAAAAAGAGAACAAGAACTACACTCAACAAGATTTTGTGAGATCTTAGAACAAAGAAACAAGTTGAAAGATGAATTAGATGGAAGGAACAATGAAGTCCAAAATAAAACCCTTCAGCTAGAAAACCTAATTGATCAGATCTCCCATACAAATGAGGAAATTCTGACTCTAAGATCAGAAATAGAAAGCACAAGAGAAGAACTAAGATCTGAAAAGCAAATCAATCTAAGATTGGTGGATGACCTAAACACCGAAAAATAAATCAATGAAAGAATGCCGAAGAACCAAGAAGACTTAAATCAGCTGCATGATCAAAATCTTCATAGGCAAAAAGGAAAAGCAGGACTTGGATACAAAGGAGAAGGTGAATCTTCTAAGCAAGGTACTCAAAGGAATCAGAAACCTACTTGTAATCATTGTGGCAAAATAGGACATACTTCAAATAAATGTTGGAGCAATGAAAAAGCAAAATTCAATGGAAAATGCTACAATTGCAATCAACATGGTCACAAAGCAAATGAATGCAAGGAAAAACCAAGATTCAAAGGTAATTGTCACAAATGCAACAAACAAGGTCACAAGGCATCCGAGTGCAGATCCAAAACATTCAATCCAGCAGAACAAATTATGAAAGCAATGTTTGGATGGGATTACAACACTTGGTGTAGATGTCATTACTGTGGAGAATATGGACACATTGGCATGAATTGCATAAAACATCATCTAAGGAAAAGAGATACTACCATAAGATGTTTCAAATGCACTAAACTCGGTCATATAGCCAAAAATTGCATGAATGCTAGTGAAGTTGAAGATGGAAAGAAGAATGAAGCAACTAAGATCAGGAAATAGATGAGACAACAGTGGATTCCTAAATCTACCGAGCAAACCAGTCCAAGTAATGGAATGGGTGGCTCTACCAAATCAAACTAAATTCTCAAGAAAGCACTGGAACTATATTCTCATAGACAAATTTCAAGCAATTCTAGAACTGAATTAAAAGAAAGATCTAAATCGGCATACAAGATGCAATAAGATCACAGGAAGGTCGGTATCAGTTTTCACCGAGCAAGGTCGGGAGCTATCTAATATGATTACCGAGCGAGGTCGGAGCAATATGAATTCTCAAGTTCACCGAGTTGCGAAGTCTTTATCGAGCAATTAATTCATAGTGGGTGACAGTCTGTCAGAATTCATACCCTAATTTCTACTAAGCATTAATGACAGAGTTGTAAACAAAAGGCAAGAAATCAAACTCATTCTTCACCGCGAACTTTAGCATTTTGAGAGCAGAAAATTTCCAGAGCAATCAAGCGATTCAAATACTTTTGCGAAAAGAATTCTCTGTGAGCTACCATGGCATCATCCAGCGCTTCAGCGAAGAAAGGAACAGAAATGATAATCCAAGGGGAATGGAGAGCACCAAATTTCAAACTTGTGCCCACAATTGCAGCAACCCTAGACCCAAACGGAGCTCAATCTCAGATTCCTCCTAAGGTACTACTTGTTAACGATATTCGCAATCATTTCAATTGTGCAATTCAAGAGATGGGAAACCTAGAGCTAGATATTGTGCGTGAGGAACTGTGTGTGAATGGTGTTCTAAAACCAGAGCACAAACATCTGGAAGACAAGGGATTAGTTCACATTACACATTTACCTCAAAACTTTCGGGAGAAATGGGTTAGATACATTCTCAGTCGTGTACACGAAGGCAAGATTTGGCTTGAGCAACCCATAGAGATCACTAAGAAGATGATTCACCGAATCACCGGTCTTCCCATGTTAAACAAAGTTAAATCTACCAAAACCCTAGGTTGGCCGAAGCTGGAGAAGAAAACCCTAGCCGAGTGGGACGGTAGAGGCATGAAAGTAAGCAGCATTACTGATGCTGAACTGAAGTTTGGAACACACATCATTGCTCATAAAATATACAGTTCAAGTCGGCAGAATAGTGTTCCCTGCGAAGCCATAGACCTAGCATACAAAGTGGTAAAGAATAATTTATCATTTGACCTTGCAGATTTATTGTTAAAATAGTTTAACAAGAACATGGAAAGCATTCAAACTTCCAAAAACAATCCATGTAAGTTTGGATCTCTACTGGTCTCTTTATTTTTCTATGTTCAGAAATTCTTCCCTTCCAAAGGAAAAGTAGTATGGAGAAAGGATGTGCCAATTCTTTATGAGATAAATGAATATATTTCAGAAATGGGTGAAAATTTTGAGAACATCATGGATAGTTATTTTGAGTCTTTCAAGGAGAAAATGAACGACAGATTCCGGATTCCACATAAGTTGGTGGAGGATTATAAGGATGATATTTGTTTCATGGTGGACTGTGACAGTATACCATTCTTTATAGCCAGTCCTACTATGTCTACTATCACTACTACTAAGGCATTAAGTACCATAATAGATAAGCCTAAGGCTCAACTGAGTATAAGATTTTTTGGCAAGAATATAGTAGAGGATATAGACCTAGATGAGGAAATAGAGATTCTAACATTGGATTTTGCAAATCTATCAGCGGATCAAATGCAAAATATAGGTGAACTCCTCCAAAGGAAAGTGAAGCAAAAGAAGCTTAAAGAGGAGAGAGACAAGGAATATAAAATCATTAAGGATGCTAAGGACATTTTGTCAGAAGCATTAGGTATTAAAGTAGACTCCTCTCAACATGTTTTGTTACAATTAGCAGAAGTGGTAAATAAGTTCAATGAGGATTCATCTGGGACAGACAAGTTAGTTGAAAAAGCCGAGAAGAAATTCAACAATAAAGTACTTGAGCACATTGCTCAGCACATAGCTATTAATCAAGTAGAATTATCTTCAGTTTTGACAAACATTGAATCTTCCTATTCGAATGTTACCTCTCTTTTGGCCAAAATATGCAATGTTGCCGAGTTCACCAAGGATGTCAAGGATAAAATGAATAAAATTGATGAGGATTTGAAGATTAGCATACAGAAGCTGCAACTTGAACCAAGTTCAAACTCTGCTCATCACATGAAAATCTCATTCCTATCAAATATGCAGTCAGAACTACTGAAAGAAGACACAAGGATCCGGTCCACACTGCTAGACATTCAGAACATGATCCTTCCCATCATGAATACAATGTATAAGCACATTGAACATTCCAAAAAATTAATTCATGAAAATCAGTTCTCAATAGCAGATCACATGATTGCACTCTCTTCAGAAGTCCAAATTGCAATCCAAACATGCAAGATTCTGCAAGAAAATTGGGACAGAACTCTGGCACTGATAATGAAGGTACATTCTATTTTTCTATCAAATTTTGGATTCTCCCTGTAAAACACTTGTATATAAACCTTTGGCATTATCATCAAAAAGGGGGAGATATGTATAGAAGAAAAAGTTAGTGCATTGAAAGGGGGAGATAATTTATAAAGCCCTATGACAGAGACAAATTTTGAAAAATCAAAATAAATCTCAGCATGGTTCATGTATATAAGTTTTGGGCAATAAGTGTTTTTGTCACTAATGCCAAAGGGGGAGATTGTTGGCATTAAGCAGGATTGCCACTAGTGACAACACTTATTTGCATCCTTAGTGCAAACCGAGCAGGACAGTGCAAACCGAGCAGAACAGTGCAAACCGAGCAGAATAGTGTAAACCGAGCAGGACAGTGCAAACCGAGCAGGACAGTGTAAACCGAGTGACATTATGTCTACCGAGTCACAAGTATTTATCGAGTTCAAAACTTACCGAGTGGTTAGTATGAACCGAGCCTTCACTTCTACCGAGTGCATGACGATGCCGAGTAATGCAGTGGACATCGAGTATCAGAAAGTCACTGAATTAGTTTGCAGGAACTGTGTAACCATACTTGGGCTGACTTAGTAGCACTTATGTTTATTTGTTAAGCCGACTTTGTAATTGTAATTAATTGTTTAGACTTGTATATAAACAATGTTGTACAGATACCAAGTAGTATGAATGTGGAATAAAAAGGGGAGATAAAAGGCAGAAACTAGTGAATTACAAAGGGCTACTATACATAAGGAGCAGCAGAGACAAATTCATCACAGAAGGTGATCAGTACATCAGCGAATCTCATTCAGCAATCCAATTGCAAAGTAAGAGATATACTGTTTCATTTTAACCAGTGAATCATTACTAAAATCCTCTAACCAGGTAGACTTAACAGTCTTTTGTAAAATCTCTTTATCGAGTACATACTTCTTTTGTAAGTTTGTAAAAATCCTTTAACATGGTGGATTTAGCAATCCTTATTGCTCCTAGCAGGGGAGATCATCAGAAGTGATCAATGTAAGCCTTAACCGGCCAAATTTATAATGCAGTATTAAAGCTTTGTGGGTTTCATCCCCACCCCAGTTTTACTTTCTTTTGGAAGGTTTCTGGGTAACCAAATCTATGTGTCATTGTTGTGAATGCTTTTATGTTTCATGCTTTCTATATGCAAAAGGATAAAGTGAACTATATGTTAATACATCTGATATTGAAAAAATTT